>JBAWJY010000101.1:0-70272 GCA_037356115.1 Neofusicoccum sp. Z2
CCCCCCCCGCTCTCACGCATCCACATCTATCTCTCCTGTCAGATATCAGCTAATAATGATTCAAAGTGTGGTTTGTGACGACACAGGTCTGTTCGGTCATGCCGCTGACCGTATTTGCACAAGTTCGGCTACCGAGCTGCTGGTGTAAAGGAATGAGACCCATTGACCGAATACGCCCTGATCTTCGCTCCTGAACTCACGGGCCGGTGGGAGCGGCAGCACCAAATGTTTGGCAGAAAGGAAAGGTAAAGAAAACCCGGCAACGCAGCGGCCAAGTCACTGATCATACGCAGGCAAAGCCACGGAAGGGTTATCCTTGAGCGTCGGCGCCGTCTAGGCGAAATTAATTGCGCTCAGATAGAGATGAAGATAAGGTTCCACAGCTACGAGAGGGCTAACTGGCCCGTGGCTGCCACAGCCCCCTCCGCATTCACTCAAGGTGGGTGTCCGGCGCTTCGTTGGGCAACACTGCGCCAGCCTTGACTCTCCCACCCAACACTTCGAAACGCCATTGGCCCGTCTCCTCGTCATAGCCGATGAGACGGCGGCCAAGCTCACGAACCTCGCAAAAATCAAGGGCCGCACTGTACTTGGCTGCCACACACGCCTGCACACCCAGCACTGCTACTTCGATTCAGCATTGCCTGCCACAACAACCCGGTCCTCCAGGTGTCGGCCGCCTTTTCGCAATCCTCGCGTGATCACGAACTCGCTTCCCGGGAGAAAGCCGTGTGTCACTTTTGAGAAGTCTCCGAAGAAACCCTCACTGCCGCCATACCACGCTCGTCGGCAGCTTTCTTCAGGCGCCTGGCACTTCTCGAGCGCACATACGGCTTCGAAGACGCCCTTCCACGATTGTGCTCTGCCAGCAATGAGAGACGAGCAGCCTCCTCTGCCTGGAACTGTGTTGCCCGCGATCTACCGTAGATGCCACTGGACGCTGACGCAGCTCTACGCGTTGCTATGGCAAGCAAGAAGCGGCTCAATACTCGCGAACTGCCTTCCGGCCTACGCTCCAAGCGTGTACGCACGGTGGATGTGCGTTCGGCCCTCCTCCTTCTTTTTTTCCACTACACGTTCAGACCGAGCTTAAGCCAGGCCCGAACCACAGATTCATACGGCGAGAGCTCTCTTGTCTAATGCGTACGCTTCGCCTACCGCCATGCAGCAGCGTGACTTTTCCAGGCTGTGAGAGAAGCTCCAAGGCAACATCATCAACGCCTTTCTCCGCATCAATTGCTCGACATCGAGCTTATAGCGTACTGTCGATTCCGCCCTCATCAAAGCCGAGTCGAATTCGATGAGGATCCAACTCAAACCGACCGAGACCGTGGTTTTAACGCTCAGTCTACAGCCAGAATATTGAACCATACTTCTCCTTCATCACGCAAGCACGCAGACTTCTACAACTCCATCGCCTCTAGTATCTACCGCCAGAGAGCTTGGCAGGTCCTTACACCTTTCTTTGAAAAGGCACTTCCTTTGGAGAACTAAGCATAATCGACCTTTCATGAGCGAGGAGTCTTTTGCGCAACAGCCCCCCACCTCGTCTCAAAACAGTGCTCAACTTCTTTGTTTCCGAAGTTCTGTCCTCTGCTTTTTTGCCCCCTACTCCTGACTCTCGCCGACAAGCTCCCTGGCGCGTGGTGAGTAGAGCGGAGGGCGTGCTTGTCACAGAGGGTGGAATAACATTGAAATGGACCTGGCCCGCGTAGTTCGTCAGTGTTCGTTGACACACGACAGGCGCTCCTCGTCAACACGACCAACGACGACGAAGCTGCTGTCATGGCAGCTGCGAGGATATGGGAAGGTGGAAAAAAAAGGAAAACTGTTGTGGAGTGGCGAAAGAGGTTTGAAGCTCAAAGAGTGCGCCCTTTGGTGTTGTTTAAAAGGTGACTGGCTGTCATGAGCTGTTGCCTCCGCTGTAGGCGGGGGCTAAGGAACCTCCCCGGACATCATCCTTTCTTGTCTCTGTTTCCTCTTCGGCGCCCTTACTTATGCACAATAGCGCGAGTCCCCCTTCACAACAAGACACGTGAATGGCGTTCGGCTTGGCCAATCCGTCAATGGTCATTGAGTGACTTCGAGAATATGTTAACTGCTACCATTATGGCGCAATACGTAACACGCAAAAAAGGGACGAGCACTTTATCCAATCTACAAAGCCTTTAAAAGCGACAATCGTTGTTCGATACTCCAAACGCTAGTACTACTGTTAGTCATCATTGCCCTCTGACTTTAGTTGCCGCTGGCTTAAAATTTTTGGAATATATGTTTCTGCTCAGTCACTCAGTCAGTATTGAAGATACGGCTGTGTGGCGCGTCGTTTTCGTGCTGAATTCCTACAATAAACGCCATCATCCCATCAACTGTTGTTTGTTCGGCAACGTCTCAACGCCCTTGGCTCTAGAGCTTTGTTTCTTCGATCTCTGTCACTGCCGCCATAAGAAGCACCGTCTCCGCTCAGAATCTGCTCATCAATTTCATGTCCTCCCCCAATGAGCCAAGCGGCCATCCCCCAGCCCGGCAGCCCCTTAGCCTCTGCCAACCCAACGCACTGGGTCATGGCAACGGCACCAAAAACAAATGTAGCCCTTACACCCTTTGTCATCCCCAACGCAGCTTACCCTGCCATCACCGGCGACTTCGAATTCAGCCTCCTTGCCGATGATCAGGGCGCAACCGAGACCATCACCATGAATAATATCATACCAGGCCTATCCCCGCTGGCTTTCGAGAGCGTCTCGGTTAGCAGGCCTTAAGTGGGCCTTGTGTGTGACAATGTTGTCGGTAGTGAGCATGGAGGTGTTAAGTGCTTGTGCTTGTGGGGGATGCCATGGCGAGTGGCTTTTTGTTGTCGGGAACTGTGACAAACGGACCGCCGGTGTGACTTTGATAGCGGGAAAACTGGGGAGGTTCGACGGCTGACTGATGGCGCCCCAGTGATCCCCAGGAACCACTCCACATCACGACGCAGTAGCGTCTGCCTTTGCTTCTGCTTGCCCTGACAACTACTGTGTCCTCCTGACAGTCCACCAGAAGCTGAGAATCTCTTTATTGCTGTACACTTCTGGATAAGCACGTCACGCTTACCTCAGTTTCTCCTCCTTCTGATTTGTGGGATGTGAGTGGGAACGAGGGGAACCAGAAGGTGAGCAGTCCTTTCCCCTCTATGCACCGACATAACTTAGCGGTGGTTACGGAATGCAAGGGAAATAGCGAAGGTACTAATCCGAATTTGAGGCCCTGATCGGGTTTTTGATCTAAACGGCGAGCGTTATCTCGCAACCCCTAACCTAGGATCTATCTAGCGTTCCTTTAAGGTTGAACTAAGATACCTTTCCGCTCCGCCTCCCTCTACCTCTCTCTTATACTACCCTATTTTTTTCCCCTTTCTTTCCTCTTCAGCATCTCTTCTCTGTTGCTCCTCCCCCTTCCTTTCATCTTCCCCCTTTCTTCTCTTTTGCTCCTCCCCCTTCCTTTCCACTTCAGCGTCTCTTCTCTTTTGCTCCTCTCCCTTTCTTTCCACTTCCCACTCCCTTCTCGTTTGCTCCTCTTCCTTTCTTTCTACTTCCCCCTGTCTTCTCTTTTGCTCCTCTCCCTTTCTTTCCACTTCCCACTCCCTTCTCGTTTGCTCCTCTTCCTTTCTTTCTACTTCCCCCTGTCTTCTCTTTTGCTCCTCTCCTCTCCTTTCTACTTCCCCTTCTCTTCTCTTTTCCTCCTTCTCTTCTCTCCTCCTTTCCGCATCTTGTCTTTTCCTTTCCTCCTGTCTTCTTTTTTCTACTTCTTCTTCAGCTTCCTCTTTCTTTATATCTTGGGGGAGAGGAGATGGAGATAGACTCGTTCTCGTGCTAGTCTTGCTAGGCTGTGTTAGCAAAGCCTATTCTTGACCCCGTTAGCGCCGTTATCGTGCTTAGCACTTTTACTAACTTGACTCTCAGATGGTATCGTGCTAGCTATTGTGCTAGCTATCGTCTCCTTTATCGCTTTAATGAAGTTCTCATTATCAATCTTACGGTTAGCTTCATCCCACTTCTTTTGTAGCTCTTCAACCTTCTTTTCAGCGTCTTCTTTCTCGCGCTGGAGAAGATCATAGTCGATATAAGTGGCAAGAGGAGCCCGCTGACGCTTGAGAGGCTGCGAAATGAAAGCCCGATCCGCAATAGTGAATTCGTGCTGGTTGACCCTCTCCTGAATCTTCCAAAGGTACTGTCCGACAATCCAGGCGATAGAGATGAAGACGTAGATGATGAGTGCGATAACCAGTACGATAACAATTTCGAACTACTGCAATTAACCCGTTGTTATAGAGAGCAGTAGTCGGACGTACATGGAAACGGTAATCCGACCCGCAGAAGAACATCTTGAGTGACCGCCCGCCGGTTGGGAGTCCAACACCTATTTTCGTATTAGATTCTGTCATTACACGAGCCTTACTTCTGTAATAAGAGGCTAATACTGGTAAACTTCTCGTAAGTTCTAAAGAAAGATACTTACTGGGAAGATGTTGGATAAAAGGTAGTGCTAGCGGCGATCTAGAAGAGAAGCTAGAGGAGGAAGAGCACGAAGAAGAGTAGGAGATAACAATGCTAGCGGTGTAGGTGTTGGAGACTCAAGTGGAGATAGTGCTGTCTGCCAATAGAGTCTTCAGTTACGAATCATACGAGGTAGTGTGGAAAAGTGCAGAGGAATGGGACACTGGTGATCCCTTAAGTCGCAGCTATCCATGCGCTTATATATACAAGTAGCTGAAGAAGACACGTGCTCTAACAGGGGATTCATGAAGGTAGCTTGCATGTGAAACAGGTTAAAAAGAACATGGTGATCAACAAAGCACATAATATTCAGGCAATGACAGTTTGACAGCTGGCTTTCGCCTTACCGACAAAGAAATGATTACCCTATCCACTATTCTAGATATGCACGTTCTACCGTGCATCTGTGAGTTACCCCGCTTTCGCTCCCCGGCGACATCGTCAGATACTCTGGTCGCAGCTGAGGATTAGCAGCCTATCCTCGCAAGCGTGCCGTATCCATCTTTAGAAGCTGTAGTTCCCTCTTTAACCAAGACTCACGCTCTTTTACGCATTCTTTGGAAGTCAACTATAGTAGTTCTCTCTCCTTTTTTAAACTCTTTCTACTAGCCCTATCCTTAGCAGGTTAGATGCATTGACGAGGATGGAGCCAAGAGGGCCAATATTCTAGACCTACTTTGTCTTATTTCCATTCGTAAGCCGCAGAAGCAAAGACCAGATGGCGGTAAGCCATTGGCCTTGGTAGATCCGCTGCGTCAATTTTGAATGCAACTTCTCCATATTGTCGTTTAGAATTCCCTCAGGACAGGACGATTGTTTGGTGTGCAGTGTTGAGGCAATTTTCTGATTGGAAAGGCTGCAGGGCCAGGAATCGTATTACGACGCCTCGCAGACTCAAGTTGTGCCCTAAGCAGGCGGTGCGCTGGAGCGAGAGAACTAGATCGACGGGATATCGAGTCTGTGTTGTATTGGAACACTGTATTGGAACGCCTTGCAGGTCCAATGCGACGTCTAGTGTGTCTTGCTTTCCCATGTTTGGCGTGCGGATGGTGGAGAGAACAACCATCTTCAGAGTCTCTCGCAGCACCACCTGCACGGCGTAGGCAGGCGATCAATCTCCCCACTGCTCGCCCGATCATCCTTCAAAAGTGCTAGTAATAGTACCGCGGGCCAGACGAAGTGGCTGACCAAGGTGGCCAGTGGTATCTAATGGGGATGTAGAATCTGCATTGCTACTGATTCTTTGATGGAAGGAAAGTTGAACGCTACGTCAAGTATCATGAGCTTGAGTTTTAATAGAGAGATTAATTCCACTTAAGCCATGTGTCGAGAGGCCTGCATTAACTGGAGGAGTTACAACCTTCGATGCGGCGGTGCGAGGGGGATGGGAGACGGGAGGCTTTGCTGACCGTAGGCGAAATTGCAGTCAGCGTGGCTGATTTAGGGCAGAGCTGAAATGTGCTCCTCTTCCTTACTAGGCCGCCTGCTGGCCTTGGCGCAGAGGAGCTGACGAAAACTCGTGTTCTCCTGCGCCTCCCCGCCGTCATGCCGCCTGCATAGAAAGCACTAGGGCCGGCCCGCTTCCCGATGACGTGCGCAAGAGCGCCTTACCTTTCTCGTACACACCCGCTTGTGCCGGTGATCTCGCCGGGGATCCGACGCTCGACGCGCGCATTTGTACCGCTTTCTCCGGTCCGCCTGCATCCTTCGTCATTTTCTGCACCCATTGCCGACTTTAGCATTAAAGTAGCTGGGTACGACAACTTTGCAGATCAGCAGCTCATCGTACCAACTGTGCCGTTCTCGTCGCTCCTTAGGACATCAGCGCCCAGCTGCACGATGACATTGGCTTTCAGCTTCAGATTCTGGCCGCACGCTGACCCAACTCTCGAAATGCCCGTGGCGCCCCACCGATCGCTTTTGGCACCAATATCCGCCGAGTCGTGTGCCTGCAAGCCAAGACTGCCAACACGTAGGTCGAAGCCCGTCGCGCTCGCAGATGCCGCTCGCCAGATAATGGCCCTGGTCGTCATAACACCCTGGCATGACTCCGACAACGGTCTGCGCTGCATGCACCCCGCGAGCTTGCTGATGTGCGTAAGACCGGTGCCGGTACTCCTATTCTCGCGGCCGGCCGCGTGGAGTCTTGAAACTCATTCTAACTGGAGGAAAAGGGAGAAGAAACAGTCTTTCCTAAAAATTGGGACTGGAGTCCATTGAGTTGCTGGACGGTGATGAAAGATAGAATACGGCGCATGTACTTTTGTCACCAAAAAGGGAGAAAAGACAGAGAAAACCATGCTCGAGACAGATGTGTTGCTAGTGCTAATGTGGACTAAGAAAATGAGAAGCGTGAGGCGGGTCGGTAGCGCGAAATTTTCAGAAGTAGAAAAAATAAAACGATTCAGGCTCCTATTTCTGCTTTCAACAAAGATCCAGGCCCTTGCGAGATAAACAGACTTATCACCACAGTCCGACGGCGGGACCGACTTCTTCAAGGGCCCCAAATGCCCGAATCTTTCCCATCTACGCTAGATCCGCTATCGCCGCTACTGTCACGCACAAGGACGCCCCAGTAGGGCGCCGTTCGTTGCCGCGGGCGAGGAAGAACAACAAAGACAACAACGGCAACGGTCGGCCCATCTTTCCTTTAGTGGCAGCATTCCATCTGGCTGTAGCAACTCGTCGCTGAGGTCGAGTGGGGGTGGAGGAGGAGGAGGAGGAGGAATAAGCTGCAATCGCCACTGGAAATAGGCCCCTCTCTTTCTCCGCATCCTCTTTTTACTCTTGATTCTTCTTCTTCTAGTACCGCACACCGAAGAGGGCGCGTCTATGTAGACGCAAGGCAAGGTACTGAGAAGACCAAGCTCGACGCCAACGAGTTTTAGCAAGGCAACCGGAGAGCCACTTCGTTAGTGGCTCCTAGTAATAGTAGCAATAACAACAGCAACATCCTCTCTTTCTTGGGCTGGCATAGAGAAGAACGAGGAAGAGGGGAATAGCCTAGAGAGTAATATAAGAAGGGCGAGGAAAAGGGAGAAAAAATAGAAGATCTCAACCCGTAGCTTGTCCGGCGAGTAGTAATGCGGTGTGCAAGAAAGGATAAGCAGGCGACGGCGACGTGGGGGATATTGATAGAGGGATCAGTCCAACAGTTTCTGTGAGCACGGCGCCGAATCGGCAATCGAGTCCTTCGCCGCGCGGAAGTGTTTGGAACTCGTGCGGATGGAAACTCGGGGGTCGAGGCGGACTGATGAGAATTCAGCGTAGGCGGATGGCTAAGACACAGAGCCGGAGCATGTAATCAACACAGGTTTCCCGCTCTTTCGGCCCCTGGCGTACAATGAGAAAACGATTGTGGCGGCCCTCCAATTTTCCAGCTCTTTCTCCGCCCGGTACAGCTCCGATTTCAGAACGCAACCTCGTCCGCAGCCGCGCTGCGCATGCCTGGACACGCTTACCTGGGGTCTGACGAATCCTTCTACAACTTCTTCCCTTTCTGCGCTCACACATCTGCCCCGCCCCTTCTGTGGCCCCCTCCATTTTCTCCGCCCATGCTCCGCATACGCGTCCCTCCGGATTCTTCGCACCGCTCTCTCGTCGCGGCATGTCTTGATTATAGCTTTGCTACTGGAGTCTGACTACAACGGCTAAGCAGGGTATTAGCATAACCTGGCCAGGGGAGGAAAAGGAGAGAAGCAGGGGAGGGCAGCATAATGAGCAGTGCAACGTGCGCGGGTAGACCTTCGACCGCCACTCCCTCGAGCACGAGGTTGCCGAAGCCCAGAGCCCTCAGTCACCAAAGGTGAAGCACCTGTTGCCGTCTGACGCAAAGGTGCACGATCCCCTCGTCAGCGCCAACGTCACGCGTCGCCGCGAGAGACCCTGTTCCCCTTTATTGAACCGCATGAGCACTCCTCGACACTGTCCACCCTGGCTTCGCAGCGGGCATTCGTCCCACTCGACGCTCTCGAGCCCTTACACAAGCTCCCTGCCATCTACGAGTACAAACTCCATCAGCGAAGCACGGCTTTCGCGTGGCCTCTCATAACATCGATGCAGTGCGTGCAGTAGCAAGCTCAAACACGGAGAAGCTGCCTGAAGCTCCAGCTCCACAGGAAGACCGCATCCCCGTCCACAGGGGATAGCTACACAGTCCCTTCCACGTGCGTACAGGTAATTGGAAATCACTCACGGCTACATGCACCTATATGGATCTCGCTCGATCCAGAGCGGCCGAATTTAAAAGCTTGTCCATCGCCTCCCTCAACCTTACCTGATCCCGCTACAAGTCCGAGATCCTCTACAGCAGCTCCGCATTCCTGGCGACCTTGCTTTACTATCCGCCAAGATTCAGGCGCGGCGCGGGTGCGGTTCGGCATACCATGGCATGGCATGTCCTGAGACGCATTCGGCGTCAGCGGAGCGCTTTCTTGGGAGTGGCGGCAGCACAGGATACGGAGAGCCCCCGACGACGCGAGATCCCACCCACCCGGGCTTAGGTATACGGAGCAGCCCTGGCTCGCTGTTCCTGTGGAGTCAGCCCGAACGCTGTCGGCCGGCGACTGCGGAGTTGCCCCAGCGATGAGCGGGCGCAGAGCTGGTCCGGGGACGGACGGCAACCCGGGGCCAGGCGGACAGGTTGGAGCGGATTCGACGGTTGTGAGATGCCTGGAAGGCGGACGGTGATGGAGATGGATGGAGTGCGGCGGTGGGTGCGCGGAGGAGAGCGGAGAGCGGAGGTGGGAGCGTGCGGAGTCGGTGCGTGCGGAGTCAGCGGGCCGAGAAGCTGCCGCTTAGCGAGGTCGCCGTTGCCTTGGTGCCTCGCGACGAAACACGCCCCAGCACCTTCACATTGTAGCAGAGGAATTTGAGTGGTGCCTGTGAGGTGATTGACGCTGGGTTATCACCTGGCGCTGGCCCGAAATACCGGCTAAACACTAAAGCAGGGCTGACTCACCGTTGACACCTCTGCGTTGGGTATAAATCTCTGGCGCTGCTTCTTCCTTTCCTTCTTCTTCTTCTCTTCATACTACGTTTTATACGATAGTCACCTCAAATCGAGACTCTTGTTGCCTTGCTTTGGCCTTACTTTGCTACCGCAACGATGAGCTCCCAACAGACTCTCCGGAGCTGCCTCGACACAAGGGATCCGTGTGTCTACATCACCCCCAGTGGGGCTGTTCGCCCCAGCAAAGAGGTTGATTACATCGTGCTCGACGGATGGCGCCCGTGGAAGGACTTCAAAATCGAGAACATCAACACATTGTTCGGCACCCTCCTCGACATCCCCATGCTCGGCCTACCACGGCACCCTCAGCCCCTCGAACCAGTCCACCGGTATGTGTGCGATAAGCGCTGCCTAGTGTTCATCTTGAACGTGCAGCAGCAATCTATCGTGGCCTATGCGCTGGCAGCCGTGGGTAACCGCTGGGACCGTCCTTATGTCATCAACTGCAGCGGTGGCGCTGCTCCCCCGCTCATTGACGGCCGCCATGACCTCTTCCCTGACTGGAATGGCGTGCTCTGGCCGTACACGGGAAGAGCTGAGAGGAGCTGTGTTCCAGGATCCACGGAACTCGAGCAAAGCAGGCTTGTAACTGCGGCAGCGGTGGACTTGGATGAGGACAGCGACTCGATGGTAGACCGGACGCGCTACCACTTGCAGCGAATCGTCACAAGCATGCTGTCCAACAAGACGCGCTACGGCTATATCATAACGCCGCTCGAACTGGTGCTCGTTCGTATCCGATATGAGCCCGACATCTGCGCCTCGCTGTCGGCCGCGACTCTTCAAGAGGTAACTTCTCCGCCTATGCCTCCTTCATCTTCCCCTCCTCCATTATCATCTACCTTATCTTCACCGCTGTCTCTACCTCCCGCATCTCCAACACTTCCTCCATCTTCCCCTCCTCAAAACTTGCCTTCTTTGCCCCACGCTCCTACTTCTCCTTCCTTCATCATCCCTCCAACCTACCTCATCATCTTCGCCGCAAAAGCTGACATCGCAGCAGGATCACGAACCCCCGAAGAGCGACCCTCACCTGGCGCACCCAGAAGTAGTCAGCATCCCGTGGAACTCGTCAACAGCCCCTGAGAGCAGCACCGGGCTGAGCATCAGCTTGGCGCTCTTCATCATCCACGTGCTCGCTACTATTTCCTGCGACATCCGCGACGACTACCACCCACTTTACAACGATCCAGAGTACAAGGCGGAACTTGACGTCCTGAGATCGAAATTGGAAGGGTAGAGTACGAGGAGGAAGGGCGAGGTTGGATCAGCGGAAAAAAGGAGTGGGGGAGGGAAATGGAAAATGGAGTATGGAGATGCGGGGCTGCATTTATCAAGGTTGCAGACCTATGCTTTGCTTTGCTTTGCGTAATAGTCGGGGAGAGAACGGTTGGTGAGCTCATCGGTTGATAAGTCTATTGAAACAACATGGTTTTACCCACATTGTCCCCACCTGGTTTGAGTGTACTAGGAAGACCTGCATCAAGCGCCAGTCGCTAATGCATCACACGTACAAAGAGCATCTACGCCACCTCTCTTGAGGAGAAAAGAAGTATTACAAATTTAATAGCGCCGAGGAACCTTCCACAATAGTCAAAGCAGTCAATTATCTGCTCACTATACTCCCTATAGTGTAGGTACCTTTGCCAGCGGCGTCAGACAGGTGCCTGCGAAGGGTGTCTGCGATCCTTGTAGAGATTGTTGCGCGACGGCTAGGGTGATGGCCGGTGGCCGTTGTGTAGAAGAGGTGCTGTCGGCTTTCGCGGGAGGCGAGGCAGTCGTGACGGGGCCGAGCGGATGTCAAGGCTTGAGGTGATCGTACGTGGAAAGGAGTAGAAGGGACCAGGGTGATGGCGATGCGGGCGGAAGAAAAGACCAGGCTGGCGTCGCTTCTGCGCTGCGTGTAGTTCCGAGAAGCATTCAAATCGGGAGAACGAAAACCGGGCAAAGTAGTGACGGCGCGAGAAGGAGAGAGTCTTAAAAGAGTGTTGGAGGTCACGGCGATGAGCGAAAAAATGTGGCTATGCAGAGACGCTGTGGGTCTTGAGGACGAGCGTGCTTGGAAGGCCCTCCTCTGTCTACGTTCCAGTCTCCGAATATTCAGAGGCTTGGGGCGGTACAGCGCGAATGAAGAAGAATGTTGGAGAGATGAGGAGACGGTCGGGGGTGGCCCCCGTCTGCAGTACACGTCTCTTAGACACCAGACTTACCAGGCTGGAGAGAGAGGGCCTTTACACCAAGAATCTCTCTGACGACCGAGGAAATATACAGTGCAAGCAAGGACCTCCACGAGGTAAATGCCCGGTTGTTGACAGTGTTGATAAAAGCTCATCTTCCCGTAGTAATTCCTTCAGATGTGTACGCGAGTAGCTGTCGAAGCTGTAGCTGGGAAGGCGAGGGATGCACATATCAGAAGAAAGACTTGCCGAGCGACACTGATTAGCCGGTCGCTGTGAGTCTTGCGTCAACACCATCCCTTTATGAACACGATGCTTGGCTGACTCCCATCGCTCGTTCCATCGCCGCCCTTCTCGTCACCGCGTCATCTTTCATCCCCACTTCGCGTCACGCAGCGCCGTTCCTTAGGAAGAGCTTGGGAGTCTGGTAATTGGTTGGCCATTGTCCTTGGCCAAACCCTCGTGGCGATGATAACACGGTTAGCATCGATCTAAGACGCACTATGCTGCCTTCTTCCCTGCGGTCAGGCTGGCGAACAGCTAACGACATCGTTGCAGGCTATGGGCTGACGGTCGACCTGGGCATGTCTCAAAACTGCCTGCCACACTGCCCGCGCGTGGACATTAAATTCCGGGCAACACGCAGGTAAATGGCGTCGGCTTTCTGAGGGCCTGTGGGCTGTCGGTTTCCAAGGTTTCTCCCTGCAATTATTTTGCCGTACACAAAAACGCAGGCGTGAGTTTCCGGGGGGATGTGGGGTCCTAGGGACTATGGGTTTGTCAGTTTGTCCAAGCCCGGAGTTTGGAGTGAGGTTTGTCGCTCTCTCTCTCTCTCTCTCTCTCTCTCTAAGAGTTCTGAGCGTTATAGTGTCCGTCGTATCTACGGATGCTTGAATCAACTCCATTCAACTAAGACCGGCGCAAGAGCAGGGGTGATGCTATAAAACCCAGCGATCCCTGGCGATTCCCGTTGACAAATTTACTATACCTAAGTGGTCGAGGGGGATAGCAAGGCGCCTTGACAACAGCCCGGCGCGCAGTTACATTATACTCCGCCATCTGTGCTAAGAAGTATACAGGCCTAGCTCCCAATTGCAGCTTAATCACCGCCGGAAGAGAGCTCAAGATATGGTCGCCCGAAGGGATGTCTGACCAACCAAGTCTAAAGGACACGGACATTTTCTACGGTCATTGGAGCAAAATAATATCCCGGCAAAGCCTATCGTGGCGTTGAAGTTCTCAGAAACTCTGTTGAGTCTTTCTGGCCCTTCCTACTGGGACGTAGCATTTAATGCTAGTGACGGGGACACGTATCTTAAAGTGGGCGGTATGCTGGGAAGCGTTTATTCGGATGTCCAGAGCGACGTGGCAGTGCGAAGCGAGATGATTGCTACCGAAGTACCTGGTTTCATTGTCTCGATTGCACCGCCATTCCACGACAGCGCGACATTCGAGGTAACAACGGTCGCCATGATTACAGGCCGCGACCTATGAGATCAAAACGCCTATCTCACGCGGTAGCAAGCGGACGCAATGAGCAAAGAGAAGAAAAGAAGTGAATAGTGAAGGCTAAGATAACCCACACGCGCAAGCGCATGCTCCCACCCACCCAGGCTTTGAGAAACGCCGAGTCGCAACCGCGACCAGAAAAAAACAGTGTCTCCGAGAGGGGAGCAAGAGCGGCTGGTTTGCAGACGGAAAACGGCGCGCAGGGCACTCAGAGCAGCCCTTCCACGCACCGCCCTACAGACCCCAGTTCTTTCGGCAAAGGGACGTGAGCGCCGTTCGACGAGTAGAATCTGGCGCAAAGATGGCCTGCCTGCAGGACCGGGCACGCACACCCCTCCCATCAGAGAAACAGCACCGCCACCGCTAATACCGGTCATGAATCGCGTTCAGAGCAGCCTTGACTCCTTTCTGACGGCGGTCGTCCGCTGGGGCTGGAGCGAAGCCGCAGAGGTCGCCTGGAAATCATGCACGCTATATGCCCACCGCTATCGCTTTTCCGTTGTGCGCAACCACGCGAGTAGCCCTGGCTCGGATCTGGTGGGGGAGCGGTGTGGAAGGGGGGCTGACGTACCGGCGCGGCGAGTCGGGGACTACGGACGGATGGACGTGTTAGCGGGTGATCTATGCGGACATGGCGGTGCGGTAAGCATTACGAGCGTGCGCGAGCTGGCGTGGTGGCGTTGGTGTTGATGGCTGTCTGTGGAGGAGCGAAGGGGGAGAAGTTGACGTGCGAGAATGCGGGGGTGCGCACGTGCCGAGCTACACAGTACGCTCAGTCCTGCTGGCCCGGGCAAAAACAAGTCCAACGTGTGTTGGGACGGGCCAGCTGAACGCGAATAGCGCTGCGGCTGGATAGTCCCGTCTGGACTCGCGCCGTTGTACGTACTCCGTGTTGGCGGTGGCGGGTCTGCTGACTCTGTATACAGGAAAGATCTGCTGCCAACGAGGCGCAAGGCGTGGCTTTAGCGGTGTGGAGGCATTCTTCACGCTGACATGAGCCACCGCGTATAATCAGAGCATGAACACCAGTAAGCGGCTTGCGCCCACATGCCATGTCTGCCTCATGGCGCGTCGACGCTTCTCAATGCATCGGCCGCGGACTGAAGCTATGAAGCCTTCTAAGAAGATTTCCTCGTTATTTGCATAGCCTATCCACCGTGTCTGGTCTTGCATGTGTCTGCCTAAAGCATGCGTGCGTGCCAAGCTACGGGAAACGTGGCGCCAATAAAGCTGTTGCTGCCTGCTCATCTAGCGAACGTGGCCCACTTCTGGGTTTCTCTATTTCTTTCTTCCTTGCCTTTTTTTCCCTGCCAGATGCTATCCTTTTGCTACTAAGACTTCTCTCAACGGCTGACCAATTGATCATCACAACGACTTCCATGGAGAATCACGACTCAGGAAGCTCGGGCAGCTCCGAGGGACGACGTTTGCAACCTCGTCTATGTATGCAATGCCGGATTCTTACTCTAAGAAAAATTCTTCCTACTTCCGATTCCTATACGACAATTATCGCCAAAGCCAAGCTGCAACCTGCAGAGATCTGTCCCCTCTGTTCAATAATGGCCGCGGCGTTCCTAACCACGGAAAAAAATTACTGGCGTAGGGGTAAATTCCTCGAAAGAATCCGTCCCGAAAATAGCCACTGCTACTCGCTCCTTGAACCATTTCGTGATGTTAGTGAGACATCACTAGTCTATGACAAGCGGAAGATGGATAGAGGTGCCATTGTTTTGTTCGCAGTCCACAAAGAGAACGCTGAAATTCTCGAGCATGCAAAGGAGAGATTTGAAAATCCGACGGTCGACTTCACCATCCTCCACAAATGGATCAACACTTGCGACCGCCACCATTCGACAAGTTGTGCTGGAGACAGCGCACAGGAGGTTACTGGGCTATATCTCATTGAGGTCGAATCAAGAAGGATAGTAAAAGTCTCAGGGGCAGTGAAGTACGCCGCGCTATCATATGTTTGGGGCCAGGGGGCGCATACACCGGTTGCAGATACGGAAAGGGTGCCCGACCCAGCGCCTAGCACCATCGAGGATGCGATGAAAGCCACAGAAAAGCTTGGTCTCAGATATCTCTGGATTGATCGCTATTGCATTTTCCAGCAAAACGAAACGCATAAGGAATCCCAGATCGCGCAGATGCATTTGATCTACAAGAATTCCTTCGTTACGATTATTGCGGCGTGCGGGAACGGGCCTGAACATGGCCTTCCGGGAGTCGATGGCCGACCGCGCCAGACCGAGCCGTTTGCGGTCATAGATGGGCGTTTACTCGTCGGAATGCGACCGGACCCATCACACTTCATCGATAGCTCTACATGGGCATCTAGAGGCTGGACCTATCAAGAAGCAGTACTCTCACGGCGAAGACTCTACTTTACAGATCATCATGTTTATTTCCTGTGCAACCAGCCTTCGGACACAAGTATTGATGATGCCTGGCACCAACTTCTCCCCACGAACCAGAGGAATTTGGACGTATCGCAGAAATTCTCCAGGGAGGAACTCAGTCACCCAACCGGCCATAACGCTACCTCGAATCCTGATGCAATTTGCAAGCATATAGCGCTATTCGCCAAGCGCTTTCTGACCGAGGAACTCAGTCACCCAACCGGCCATAACGCTACCTCGAATCCTGATGCAATTTTCAAGCATATAGCGCTATTCGCCAAGCGCTTTCTGACCGAGGAGAAAGACAGACTCAATGCTTTTCAGGGGATCCTCCAAGACTTCACCAATGCCCACCAGATCGCGGGTCATGCCTGGGGAATCCCTATTCGCAAGACCTCGTCTGAGATTGGAAGCACTACAGCAGACTTCCTTAGGAGCCTGTGTTGGCGGACTTGGGGAACCACCGGACGATGCGATTTGTTTCCTAGTTGGTCTTGGGCTGGTTGGCAAAACACGGTTGGTTGCAAATTGACCCTACATTTCGACAGGGACTTGGATTTGCGATCTGATTCCGAGCCGTCCTCCTGCAAACATCCCTCCACACACCTGGAGCTTACTCAGGGTGGGGCAGTAAGTGTGGATGAATTATGCGAGCATTACCAGAGAGGAGATGTTCCAAGACTATCTCGTTTCATCCAACTTGAAACACAGGTGCTGGATCTCCAATTGACAAATTTGCGTCTGGAAGATGGCGGGTGGCGTATGTCTTCTGGCTGGCAGGCAACGACAACCCTGAATGGGATAAGTCGTTTCTTTGATGCGAGAGTTGACATTCCCGTTGAAAACCCCTCTTCCATGCTTACAAGACTGTTGACTAAGAAGTGGCAAGGATTGGTCTTAAAGTATGGAAGCGAACTGATGGGTTTAATCCTCGAAGAGCACGACGGGTATTCTGAAAGAATTGGTCTCTTCATGCCCCGGCCTATCGACTGGATTTCTAGCACAACATTCCAGGATTTACAGCTACCCGTACAGAAGATTAGATTAGGATAGCCGCCTAAGGGTTTGAGGTAAATAGAGAATACAAGGCTTCACCTTATAGCTTGATTCGCGAGCCGGCGGGCGGAGGCAAGGTTGTAGAAGATGATGTCGCCTTCGATCAGCACCAGATTAATGCCGCCTTCGGGCCCCTCCACGAACGTCTCCACGACCACATCCGTGGTCCGCGCCCAAGAACTTGTCAACCGCCTGCTGCAGGTCGTCTGCGCTCGTGGCCTTGACTTAGCTCTATTCTTTGCCTCGATTCATGCCTTGCAAATGGTATGGCTTAGGCGTTTATATAGACTGTCGGATCGAGGCTTGTGTATAGCTTAGAAAGTTCACACGAGGGTACAGACATAGACCACATGGCTACGATGATGTGGCGGCGGACGCACGTAATTATAGCACTGGCGTAGGATTACCCGAAGGTCCCTTTGAGCAATCTTTGAATTAATTGTCGAAATCAAAAAAAGGGCGGGTGAACTGTACCCTTCGGGCTAGAAACTCTGATCTCTTTTCCAGTAGGATCCAGAATTACCTTAACTTACATTCGTTGCTTCAGAGGCTTGTGTTCAACAGACCTGACCAGCATTTGGAAATCCGTCTTAAGCGCGTATAAAATACTAACGGCTTTCAAATTTCCTTCCACCGAATTTCCTATTCTGGTCTTAGGAAAGTTCAACATCAAGACCGCCTTAAGGGTCGAGAGCTCAGTCCAGAGACCGCAGCTCCATCTGGCATGCAGAGGACATTCGCACAGAGTTCGAAGCATTTTCCGTATTCTCGTTCGCACGCTGTTTCCACTGCCAGCTTCTAAGATGTCTAGCGCTCTTGTAAAAGACGGGAGACGGTTTCGCCGTTATAACGCTTGGGAGACCTTATAGAGCAGTCTAGAGCCTTTCTCTGCGTAAAGAAACCCTTGGCTGTTGCAACCAAGGTCTAGAATGCTACTCAGAACTCTGCTGGCATCGTTCTTGAGGATCCAGATCGGCTAAGTGCCCGGAAGTCTGTAATGTTCCCTTCCAATGCTTTCTTCCGCTTTTCCCGTGATATCCCTAGCCTTTAGCATGTATACGATTGGGGACTCGACGCTAGGATCCTGTAACATCCGTAAGTGATCTTCAGACCGAGCATTCCTGGCCGCATTAATTTCCCATATTTCAGAAATTATGGAATAATGAATGGTTGAATCGAGAAGCGCTAACGATGAGGTAGGTTGGAGAGGCCCTCATACGTCGTAATATTTTGGAATACTCTGAAATTCAGTTTACACGTGTGCTAAGCTTAATATGTTCTCTTGAAATTCTCTCCTTTAGTCTTAGCTTCACATACGTACGGAGTGCAATAAGCCTTCTAGTGATTATCCTGACGTTGAGCCTTAACGGGAGTTAACGTAGAAACTTATCTAACAGCTTTTTCTATATAAACACATTGCATTAAACTATCCTAATAACGTGCCCGTCAAAGCGTGTTTGTCAAAAATCAGTTCTGAACATCTCTGCAATGCCACCAAGTCGGTCGCTGTAGTCGTCCTCGATACGCTCTCTCTTATCCAGCACATCTTTACTAGATGATCGTAAGCTACCTTTATTAGAAACTCGGTCCTCGTCGTCGCTGTTTGAGGGAAAGGAATAGTCACTGTTATATCGATATGTAGGCCAATCTTTAGAATAGTAAGATGGACTATTGCCCCCTGTCCTAGAATAGACTTCTTCGGCAGTCTCTGCTACTTCCTCTACTAGCATGTCTGCAATGACGTCCTGGTGGCCGAAATGGGCTTGGTCGAGCGGAGTTGTCGATTGGTTGGAGATTGGCGATTTCTCAGCCCCCCACTGGAGCAGAAGGCGGACACACTCGAGATGTCCATTGTGCGCAGCCCAATGTAGCGGCGTCCACCCATACATGGGCTTGATCGAAGGGTCGACGCCTTGTTCAAGGAGAAACTTGATGTTGCACTTCGTGATGATTAGGTGCCTGAGGCTCGGTAACCGAAGAATATCTTCTGAGGTCGCCCTTCGGAGGGCGACGCCAAGGGCGACGCCGCCCTGGTGGACGCCAGGGAAGTAATCCGCAGACGTCGTGTATATGACATGCCTCTCTGGCATCGCAGATAGATCAGTCAATCCAGCATCTTCCTCCGCATTGGCTCCTCAAAGCGATTTGAGCACAATCCAACACTTAACATTTTAAACATCATCACTCACAATAGCGATCTAAAAGACATTTACGCCCTTCACATCTCGGTCGTTTGGATTGGCGCCGTACTTTGTGAGAAGCGCGAGAACTATCCTCTGTCAGCGACACATTTCCCTTTTCGGTCTCTTACGGTTGGCAGCAAACTCACTCTCGCCATTCTCAGGTCTTGCATTAGCTGCCCAAGCCGTGAGCCCATTTCCGCCCCTCTTATCGACGGATGCTCTCAGTTCTAGTAGGGCCTTTACCGTCCGAATGTCGTTCCTTGAGAAGGGCGCGATGTAAAAGAATGCGGACCAATTGCTTGACGGTTTCGGTATTGCCACGCTCAACGGCTAAGAAGCAAGCGGTCTTTACAAATCTGGCCTAATTCCGTCGAATCAAGCTGGATTCCTCGCCATTGGGGGCCTGAAGGGCCACTTTCGAGCCATACACCAGGCTCCTGATGGTCGCCGTGTCCCCGTTGTATGCCGCCGATAGGAACTTGATGTAGCTCCTCAGTTCGTCGGGGTGTATGCGTGCAAGAACAGACATGCGTCGCGTGAGAGGCTTTGGTATGACTGAATCCAAACTTTCATCCGTTGCCTGGATAGGTGGATTGTGGGATATGAGCTTGCTGGCATGAAGCCAGAGAAGACTGATGATGCCTCGCAGCAACCATGTGTATTGTGCAATCGACGCCCACCATTGGTCGCGTTCTTCCGATAGATGAGTTACAGGCTCCACTTCTGGCGTCTCGTCTTCTCCAGTATACGCAGGGCGGATTATTTCTTGCACCGTGTCGTGGAAATCCTTTTGGGCAGCGTAGAGGAGCAATGAGTAGCCTTAGTCGGCAGTTAGGTCGACAGTTGCGCCGTGTTTTAGCGGAGCAATGATGATACTATCATGGTTTCCTTTGCCAGCAATAATTACAGCAGATTGGCCATAGCGGTCCAAAACATCCATATCCATGTGCCTTTTGATGCTCTCACGGACTAAGCTGACATAGCCTAAAAACACTGCCAAATGTAGCGCCGAAGGCGCCGAGTAAAATGAATGGCCGATTTGTTCAGCTTTTGACTCTTGAGGTGAGCCAGCTCTCTTGGAAGACGCTGCAAATATGATTTTTTTGAGAAATCTTCCTCTAGGCTTATTTTAGAACAGATGCGCGTTTGGGAAGTTCCAATGAAGGTAACTGGGCACATAGTACGTGTCCAGATAATCCAACAGATGTATGTAAAATCTGCATTTGGGTCTGTCCTCCAAGAGTAGCCGAATAATGTTGTTAGTCTCTTCAGTGGCTGATTGTTCTGTGATCTGTTGGAAGTGACAGCCTCGATACTGGCCGGCGTATACAACGAATGAAATTCGTCGTAGTCCGTTGGGATCTGGAAGCTGCTTCTGGTAATTGAAAGTTCTATTCTTGTTTTGGTGCCGTTCTCGGGAGTGCTATATGGTCTGCGACTCTTTTTTAAAATCTTCCGGTCGCTCGTAGAGATCGCCCGTAGGAGCGCTTCCAAACGCTTAAAAGTATTGAAGTAGCGTTTGGTATAGGATCTCGTTCTTTGTCTGCCAAGCAAGGCGCCATAGCCGATGCTAGGATAGAGATCTTGAGTATAGCTTACGTCCGAGCTTAAACACCGAAGATGGACGTCTATAGAACAACCAATTTGACGAACTTTAAAAAAAAACGGCATTTTTCTCTTCTCCTCCCTAGCTTAGTTTTGTGTGGTTATCTTTGCTATTATGATGTTTATAGCCTCATTCGGAAGTGGTAAAATACTCACTATTACGAGACATACCGGAGAGAATTACGCAATTAGGCAGTGTTGAATGTTCTATCTCACTTTAATCACTATGATGATCGTTGAAAAATACAAGAATTTAAAGGGCAAGTATTGTAAAATGCCCGACTGCCTGATGGGATTGATTTAATACATTCTGCTCGATAGAGCCAAAGCTACCTAAATCAAATGATCGTGATCTCTCTCGTCTCTATAAGTACATTTCTAGGAATATCAGACCCGAAAGCACTAAACGTGCCAACTCGCTTATAAGTGGATGACGACTGGCTAATGCATTCAAGCACCAAACCTCTATAACAATAGACAACCTCGTTAACTCTGAGCAGAATGAGACAGGTGACAGTGTCACCAACGTAACCATGAGGCCGGATATCGTCATCAAACTCCATTGACCGTCTGATAGGTAGCTCATCTGGTTTAAATAGAGCGTTTATTGGAAATCTACCCACATAAAGGTTGGATAACTGCCAAGAGGACGTGGAATGCTCACTCCACTCCGCATCGAACATCTGACCTCGCACTATTAGTTTTGGCTTGCCTTTCGGGGGCCCAAACGCGTTCTTTGTAGCACGAATCCAGTCTATGCGGACAATTTCCGCGCTCGGAAAAGATGTACGCGATAACATGTATGGCCAACGGACCGGTGTTGTTGTTGAGGCCCATGACCAAGAAGGTGCATAAGGGAAGGTATGACGCTGGACTCCGTCTATCGCTTCCCACAGGAAACTGAATAGATCGTCTTGCCATGCCCCACAGACATAGGTACCACCAGTCCTTCGTGATGTGTGGTCGGCAATTCCAGATATAGCGGGTAGCAAATCCGTTTTGTGAGTAAGCTTCCGATCCGTCAACTCCTGCACAGCATTCCGCCATGCTTCATAGCGCCTGAGATCGCCAGAGTCATCGACGAGGTCAACGATAGGTTCGCTGCCTTTGCACCGAATGGGATTCTCTTTCCGAAGGACGTTTTTAGGGCTACATTCGCAAAGTAGATGATGTTCGCATTCCCATACCATTTCACCCTCGAAGAAGTGTATAGTTCGTCTCGCTAGCGCCCATTCTTGGAAGGCCCAAGCCCGAGTTGAAAGTATGCTCCGGGGTGGGACCGACTCAAGTGAATTCGAGGCGTTTAATGGGAAGGTATGCCCAAAACAGCTGTGAGTGAAGAACCTAGCTTCTTCGGGCATGCATCGAATGAGAACGTCACCTAGCCCATAATCTGCTCCCTTCATGCGCACATATCTCCAGGCGGCGCTGGGACGTTCTCCAATGAATCCTTGGTAGCAGTTCTCGGCGGCATCGGCTGCAATTGTTAAGATTGCATTTTCGTAGTAGGATCCCATGCGTGCGGCTTCCCGACTCCAATCATCTTCGTCATCCTGGAGGATACATACGCTATCAATCCACAGATACTGGATACCAAGCTGCCGCGCTACAAAAACCGCGTCACGGAAGGTTTTCGGGAGATCTTCTTCGAATATTCCGCATTTAAGCTGTTCAAGATTGGCGGTCTTAAGCTGTAGAGGGAAGGAACCACCCCAACAGTGGCTTAGCGTCGCGTACGGTGCGCTGTGATGCTTTGAGGTATACAAGCATGTTGGAGAAGTGTTATCCCCTATCGAAATGACTCGAGTTGGTAGAAAGGTAGTGGGTGGCGCTGCGCAACTGTCGTGAACGAGGGGATTTCCAGAACACTCTCGGAACCAGGTGCGTAAAAGCTCCATACACTCTTCGGAGTTCGTGTATCTCGACACGATGCGCTGGTGTGGCAGAGCGATGTCCAACGCTTGATCTACGGTAGATTAATGTTAAAGTATGACCATGAAAAAGACTAGGCGAACCCACGACGCTCCCGGGATATGAGCAATTCCGCGTCCGCCTTTTCATTCGCAAGCGAGACTCTCCATACCAGTCTATACCCCTTCGAAGTCCTATAGCGTTGCTTCTCAGAGATGTTAAATCCTCGAATTACTTTCTCAGGAAAGTATTCTTCAAGTGCATCTTTCAGTAAACGACAAAACCCGCATCCGTCTCGGCTCGACAAAGTCAGGTCCTCGAATGTGCGACGGTAGCATATTGCCCATAGATGTTGTTCTCTCAGGTCTTCGAGAAACTCATCGCAGCGTAAGCAGACGCGGGGCCCTAGTTCACAAAGCTTCCTTCCAGAGAACGGCTGCTCATCGTTGCGTGAAGACATCAAATCCGTCAATGTGTGCAGAGCCATAGAATGGCGAAAATTGTTGTCTAGTACTAGTGTGGCAGACGGGGGATGTTGGCTTTTTCAGCTCCCTGCGCAGAGGTAGGACAGAACCCCGCACACAGGTAGGACAGAGGACTAACATGGCAACGGGCGGTGTTACCATTTCGGCTCCCCGCACGGAGGTAGGAATCATGCCCTACTGTGTAATCACAGAGATTGCGATGACACGATAATCCCGATCGTAAATAATGATTGCACATTAAATGCATACTTCACCTGCCCATTGATGTATGGCATTAGCGACCATGAGATCAATGTAAAGGGGTCATGTCCGAAAACGACTGATTCGCAATGCAATCATCCCGTGCCCCATTATCTTCGAAAATTCAAAGTCGTCTGTCAAATTAGGCGTGCGCGATTGGCTGCATGATTTAGCAGCAGTCGGGATTGGTTTACGTAATTCCGTGCTAAGTATAGCAATCGCGTGACTTACTGTCAGGGAGCAACGAATGGAAGCCAACTTCATATGTTGTTGCTATAAAAAAAGGTGCTACAAGGAGAGAAGAGAGAGAAGAAGCCGGAGGCCTCTATCTGAATAGGTCTCGGCGTTCATGCCTAAGGCATTAAAACTGCTTAGTCAGTAGCGCCAAGACCGTGCCGGTGACATCAGCTGATACGGTGCTAGTAATGCAGCGTCACCATTGCACCCAAGCCCAACCCATCTCACAGCTCATCAATCCATGCCCACACTAACAGATCTACCGCGGGAGCTCCGCCAAAAGATCCTCCTCGCCGCCGTGCAGCAAGAAGCCCAACTAACCGGCCCCACATGGCCCAAAACCATCGCCACGCTCCTCATCGTCTGCAAGACGCTCTGGCACGACATGCCCTGGGTGCTCAACACGTGGAGGCCGCAGCGCACCCTGCAGCGCCCATCCGACCTAACCACACTCCCCGCCTCCCTAACCATCGACGGCGTCGCCTGCGGCCCCTTCGCCTCCAAGCCCATGTCCAACATCCGCATCAGCGTCTTCCACGACGCATCCGCCGCCAACATCCGCATGGCCGACTGGGCGCTCGGCCGCCCCGAAGTCCTGCACCCAGAGCTCATCGCCGCGTGGACCGCCGCCGTCGCGCAGCTGCCCGCCGTGCCGCACGACGTCCGCGCAACGGTCCTCCTCGACGTCACGCCCGCGCCCGGCTGGATGCGCGACGGCCACCGCCACGGCTACCAGCTCAATGCGCTGCTCCTCGACAACCGCACGGCGCGCTGCTTCATGAACGGGCAGGTCGACGGCGTCGCGGGGCTGGCGCTGCGCATTCACCGGCATTATGCGGGGAATGTGGATGTCCGGCTGGCCGGCGCGCTGGCGGTGAAGAGCGCGCAGTTCGTGGCGGGCGTTGTGCAGCATCGGTTGCTGGCGAAGCACGGCGTGCGGGTGCGGTTCGTCGGCGAGTTCGTCGATCCGGCGCAGGCGGGGCTGGGCCTGATCAGGCATGCGGTGCACGTCCTGGCGCCGAAGAAGAGGACGGTTGAGGTGGGGGACTGGGCGCAGGCGGTGAGGTTGGCGCCGTTGAGGAGGGTTGAGTGGTCGAGGAAGTCGGTTAAGCTTTTTGAGAGGGCGTGTGATGGGGGTGGTGTGGATGCGGTGACGGAGGATTTGCGCGTGTTGGCGGAGCTGATGGTCGATGGGCGGAGGACGCGCGTGGAGATGCCGCCGGCGGGGAATGCGCATCGGGCTATGGTGCATAGTGTTGCCTGCGATATGGGCTTGCAGACAGCGTCGGAAGGGGAGGGCGAGAATCGATACGTCGTCGTCACCAAGAAGTCGATCTGGGACTAGCGGATCGAGGTGGTACTTACTTGTTCTGGGAAGATGGGTACGGAACTTGATAAATATGTTGGAAGTAAAATACGCAGTCAAATTGCTTTTCGGACGTGATGCCGTCGACGCGCCTGCTGTATGCATGCAGCGCCTCGATTGTACGTTCAAACAGCTCGTCGTTAACGGTCATATCGATTGGAAGGAAGGTTCCGCGGAGGTGTGCCTGATCGGGTAACTCCAGCTGGTGTCGCGGCTTGTTGAACTTGTACGAGCGGTGAGATGTAAAAATGACTGTATTCGTTGGCATCAGGGTTACTACGCGAGAATTTAGTAAGGAAAAACATCTTCTCGGCGATACTATACATTTCATGGTAGGAAAGAGAATGGATATAATATTAGCTGGTAGGACTAGCACTGGCGTTAGCTCGGACTGCATCCGGAGCCGCAGGCCGTCCGGGTTATTGATCTATTTGCTCCTCTGCCTGCTGCACCGCAATTGCATCCAACACTCGAGTAATCTTGGTCTTCAGAGTACGTGTCGCCCACTCCACAATACTACAGACACAGCGTACCAGATCCGACGCTTGTTCCTGACGCGTGGGATTCCAATGCTTGAGCATCCTTCCAAAGCACGCTCCCTGTTCCTGATCCTGGTAGTAAACGAAAAGCTCGAACCGGGAACCCTCGGAGCAGATTGCAGAAACGAGACAGAAGAAGTTTACCTCGTCCTGGCCAGACAGGATCAGGTCTTGCAGATCAACGAAGGTACGCAGCATGGCAGCAGCAGCAACGGCAGCCCGATTCTGTGCGCCGAACAGATTGCCGCCAATAGCGCCAGACTGCAGCTCGCACACAAGGAATGGGAAGTGTCCGCACCCCCCAGGTAGCGTCGAAGGGTTAGAGATAAAGCCAGCCGTTGCGTAGAGCCGATCGAGCAGGTCTGCGCGGGTTCGGCCGAGCGTGCGCTCGGAGAGGCACAGCTGGACGTCCCTCTTCAGCTTCAGGGGCGGCTGCAGGATGACGGACGGAGGAGGAGGAGGGTGCTGCACCTGGGGAAGCAGCTCCTCGCACCAGTCCTGGTCGGACACCAGCTTGGTGTTGTCTGCCCCGCCGTGCTCGAGGCGAAGATCCTCCAGCAGAGTCTGCGCAGCGCCCCGTCACGTCGACTCGTTGGCATCGTCATCAGCGAGTTCCCGCGCGCGACGGCAGAAGTCCGAGGCTGCTGTGCTATGTTCCGGACGGGCAGCTTCCGGGGGCGTGGTCCCGAGGATGGAATCGACGGCCGCCTGCACCGGAGGCGGCAACTCCTGCTACGTGTCTGGATAGAGGCCGGCCTTCCGGAGCACGCTGCGATACGCTCTTGTTTGTGTGATGTGTGATGACACGCTTTCGGTGCTGGAGCCGTCGTCTGACGGGGCGGGTTCTGGGGGTATGGTGGCAGGCTCGGGAGGCATGGCGATGGGCGCCGTCGCGGAGATCCACGCAGCAGTGGCAATGGCGCGGGTATCGGCGGTGTGGTTGGGCTGCGGGTGCGGGCTGGCGGCGAGCTTGGTGGAGGAGCGGGCGACGGGGGCCGGAGGCGCTTGAAGCGCTGGTCGACGACGTCGTCTTCTCGCATCGTATCACCGAGATGGAGAAGCAGGGCATGGGAGTGGTGGTCGATTTAACGGAGTAGTACCTCCGCGTAGTGGGCGCTCGTAATGGGAAGCAAGCCTTCAAGGATGGTAAGGTGTTCGCTGAGCCCGTGGTGGCATGACTCATGATCCGCCGGGTACGGGTATGCGCAATATGGTCTCGTAGAACCACGCGCGGTACGACATTTGGGCCCATTGGGCAAGGTACTGCAGCGTTGCCACAAGCTGATAGACGCCCGTGCTGGTCATAGTATCTCCGAACATGATCTTCTTCCAGAGAATCTACCAGGCGCCGTGAGCGTCTCGACAAGATGAAGCCGTGGGGTGTCTCGCAACTTATAGTCTGACCGTTTGTATCACGCGTCGCGGCTAGAAAATTCCACTCATGACCTTGAACGACGATAAGTGGCAGAAAATTGGGGACATGGTGGCGCCATTCTTCCTTCCAATTGTACTGAGCCAATTGCTCCAGCCGGTTGAGCTGCGATGCGACCCAGACGCCCAATTGCAGTTGTGCCGTGTCCCAGTCCTGACCGAGGCGCTTCGTCTCGATGCTGAGGGCGATGGGGGCGGCGACAAGCGGGGGATGAGCCGTCTGGTTGATGGAGAGGACCTCGGAGTTGGAGGCCAGCACGAGACTACGCATGCCGTCGACCGCAGCCGCGTCGCAGCGCAGGCTCACGACGAAATCGATCATCTTGGACTTCATTTTCTCGCCGGCGCGGAGGAAGGGAACGAGGCTGCGCGGCTCAATCTGTGCTGTGTTGCTGGGCCAGTCAGCAGAGAGCCGGAACGCTCGCTCTGGCCAACGCTCTCACCAGTTCATGAAGCGGGTGTGGGGTTTAAAAGACGCGTTGTACAGCGCGAGGTCCAGCAGGGCGGAGTGGACGCGGCAGTTCCACTCGGCCTCGCAGTGGTCGCCGTCCGAACACTCGTGGGCCAACTCGACAATCTTGGAAACGGCATCAGGCGGCGGAGCCGGGCCAAGGGCGTCGCGCGCAGGGCTGTCGTCGAAGTAAAAGTCGTCGTGCTCGTCGGAGAGGACGGGTTTCTGCGCCGACAGTCAGCCCGATACCACAGCGTGCCCAGCGGAGGAGCGCACCAGGGATGCGGGAAGCACGCCTCGTCCGGCCTTGAAGCGCGAGATGCGGCGCACCATGGCGGCGAGCGAGGGCGGCAGGCGGTTGGGCGCGAAGTTGAGGGCTACGATGGGGTTGGCGGCCAGGAGCGTGTCATTCAGCCGGCGGACCGAGTGGCTCGACTGCGAGTCGCTAGCAGACGGCGTGTCGCGGCTGCGCTGAGGCCGTGGAATTGCTTCATCGTCGGTTTTGGGCGAGGCGGGCGACGTCGGAAGGGACTCGAGCCAGGAGAGGACAGGGCTGAGGGACAGCACCGGCGATGGTGGGCGCATTCAGGGTGGCGTACCGATGCGGAGGACGTGTTCGGTGGAGTGAGAGTGGAGGAGCGGAGAAGATAACGTTGCTCGTGCGCGTTGGCGCAGCAACGTTGCAACACCACGAGACTGATGGAGGCGAACAGCGCCGCATCGTGCTCCCGCCGACCCCTCCCACCCCCCACAAGCCCAATGATGGACCCCTCAGACAACGTGGCAGACAACCTTGTTGATGCTTAGCTGAAGAAGAGAGAGGGTAGTGGAGGAGGTCAACACCAACACCAACGCCATCCTCGCCCGCTTGACCCACTTGACTGCTGTCTTCCCGAGATCGCGGCTCCATACGCGCTAAACACCGCCGTCCTCTTCTTCGTCTGACGTCGCCATGGCCCTCGCCCTCTCCATCCTCTTCCCGTCACTGCTCGCCCCCCTCCGCGCTTGCGCGACAGCCCGACGTGCTTCTCCGGCGGAGCTTGCCTCAACAGCTCGCGGATAGGGTCCTGCTGGCTGGGCGGGGCCTGCCTGAGCATCGGCCTCTGCGCTCATATGGGGGAATGCCGAGGATAGACGCGAACGGGCGGTGTCTTGGGGCATACACGGCGCCGTGAGCGTTCTCGAATGGCAGGTTTAGTATCGTGGGTGACAGGCTGTAAGAACCTCGAGGGAGGGTCTGGTGATTGCGACTCGGCTTAAGAAATTCCAAGTACCCTACAATCCACTCTCCTCTCTCCCAAGCATCCCCTCCAAGATCTCAACTAGCGACTGTTCTACACGTATCTGTTCTGCCAAAATCTCGGCCACCGGTTCCTGCGCACGTCGGCCGCGTCCATCGCTGAGCGCCTCCACGTGGGTGCGTGTTTTGCCTTGTCGTCCCGCCTCTCCGTCTTCTGGCGGCAACACCAGCTGAATTGCGGGCTCTCAGCGAAGCCGCAGACTACGAACACCAGCCGTTGCATTTCATTCTCTTTGCGTGCGCCGGCTACTACTATGGTGGTCTATCATGTTGTCCCTCCGTGTCCAGAGTAGAAGCCTACCTTTCAATGAAGTGCAATAGTCCTGATGTCCTTCTTATCTCCGTCCTCGAAGGCTTTCCCATACATGACTTCGTGGACGTACCCAGTACCTATAACAGTGTAGCAGCGGTCGGTTTCTGAGTGTCCACTACGGGTGCAGACGGTCTGAGGTGGTCGAAGGATGAAGGGGACAGGACATCCGAGTAGGATGTGCACTTCATCGCCAGAGCATGCACCGGTAGGAGCCAAACCAATCAATCCCCGTTCAGTCACGAACATTTTCCTCTGCCACAAGCAAACTAGAATATGGTAAATTGTCTTTGGATTCAATCCGAGCAGGGATTCGTATGAGTTGTCGGAAATCGAAAGCTTGAAATTTCCGAGGAAAGATTGGAATGCGAGTAGCAGGTTCCACATTGCTCGCAAATTGAGATAATCATTCTCGTCTGCTCGGCTGTAGAAGGGACTGGTGTTCGTGTCCAACTCAGAACAGTCATTGAGCATGGTTCGCCAGAAGGTATCAGACTGCGAGCCGTGTGGAGGTGGCTGTTCCGGCCAGTCTGTCAACTCAATTCCAATCATCTCCATCCACTGGCGAAAGACCTCTGGTACTTGTTCGAAGTTTTCCAGTGCATCAAAGATGGCACCCGTCTTTGCGATCCTGTCAACCTCGAGGGATTGTAGAAGAAGCGTCCCATCCGTAGACAGCTCAAGTTTTGTCGTTTCCTGGCGGAAGGATGCAGACGCGGAGAACACAGAGGCCATTCTAAGTCGTCGCTGTTCGACTAAGACCCATTGCGATGGAACCGATGTGAAGTTTGCGTCCGGGACCCACGAAGGCATTCCTTCTTCACTGTTTCGAAATCGTCGTTCGCCCTGCAGAAATTCGATGCCGTCTTGCTCTGAGACGCACTTGAAGACTGCATTGGTGATGGCACTCTCCAAAGAAACTTTGTAGTTTGGGATCAGAGGAGAGGCAGAGCCCCATGTCGTGACGAGGCCAAGGAGGGCATAGAAGAGATCTCGTTTTTCGGTAGCTTGAAAAGCGGAGAACTGTCGACGGAGATCAAACAAGGTGGCAGGTTTTCGATGTTTCCATGTCTCGCGTGTAGAGACCATTGGTTCCACTTGCTCCTGAAAGACCATGAGCGGATCGAAAGCGGCGCCTCTGAGCGCCATTCTGTGGGACTTGCAACATGTGGTGCCGTGAGTATTCAAGACCTGAACCACCGAGCTCAGAGCTTCATACGAGAACTCTTCAGACGCGTACAGGAACTGCACTTCCTTGGGGAGAACCATCTCCTGAATAACCCAAATTCTTCTCCACCACGGTGCGTTCAGCAAACGACCGAGAGCCTGAAAGGATTCGGTATACTCCGGTGACACCTCAAGTCGCTGGCCGTTGTCGGATAAGAAACATGACAACTCGTTGAAATGTTTGTCTGCCCCAAACATGGCGAGCAGCTCGCACGCTTGGCCGGCAGTCGTGGACTTCGATCCGTCCACAGTAGTACCCTGCTCTTCTCCTAGCCAGAGGACCGCTTTCTTGCAACGGCTATAAATCTTATCCATCATGGCTACCTGAAAAGACTTCTCATCGTCGTCATTCTGATTGATACATATGGCATCAATCCAGAGAATGCGATGCATGTCGTGGTGTCGAAGGCGCCGTAAGGCCATCCATAGGTTCTCAGTGGCGTCGAAGGATTGGTCGTTCAACTGAATCGACTTCAGCTTTGTCGGATCTCCCCATACATACGAGAGAGCTTCGTATGTTGGCCTTTCGTGGAATGCCACGACATCAAGGCTGCAGCTGATCGTGTCATCCCATGTCCCCGGCATCAAGGTGACTAGTCGTATCTCTGGGTCATCTACGTCCGTACTCAAAGAAGCGTATCGAATATGCTGATTGGGCCGTTCGAAAGTCATGGTCAGAGAGAAAATGAGGGATGTAGATGCTAACGAGGATCGTACGAGGCTGCTGGGGTCTTGAATAAACGTCGGCTTGTCAAGGAGCGCCTAGCTACTCGAGAAGGGCAGGAAGGAGAGGTTAATATATCCAAAGTGATGTGAGGGATGTTAATAGAAAATGCTATCAATGGACCCATAGGCTCGGGTTTCTCTATGTGACAAGTAATCTACAAATCCGAAAAATGAAGACACGCGTCTCAGCTCCACAATCAAGCAGCTTACTTCGGACTTTCCTGCAGCATTACTGTTCTATGGTCCTTGCCTTTGAATACGTATAATATGCCACGTCAATCGGAACCGACGGATCTACACGCCGCCTCTCATCTGTAATCAGTCTCGGTGATTCTTCTAGGCCCGGAGAAGGGGGGTATAGTCTAGAAAACGCAAACAGGTTGTAGGATAATAACGTGCTATGGCGGTCCGTACGTTGTGATCTCGATAAGCAAACACTTCACCCTTCTTTCTAACAACAGTACCAGGGACGATCTAACTCGATCTAATAAGTCAATAAAATGGAAGACGGTGTATGGCGTACTTTGTTTAATGTAGTTCAAGCAGTTTTGGTTTCCAATGAGCTTTTTTACTAGTGCAACATATTACTTCTTTATCGTACAATTTGCTAGTACAACTTGCTGGTACAACTTGCTGGTACAATTTACTGAAAGGCAGTAGTGCATCAGGAAGCTCCAATGTTTGCTGGCAGAAACTGCACGCGCTCAATTGCATCAGCAAACAATGAGATTTTGCACCCTTGAGAAGCAATGAAGTGCAGGTGTGTCGTCAGCAAAGGTGGGGCGATTGGGCCCCGCATCGGCATATTGCACGACTGGCCAGCACACGGAACTCACCGCATTCTCACGCGCCAACGGTAAGGAAGGGCATCGAGACTCCGCAAATTGTCCCAGGCCCATACCTCTATCGCTACCAGTTTATGCGATCATTGCCGCCAACGAGAGTGTTTTTTGTTTTGCCTTTTCCGTGAAGATCTAGCGCCATGACCTGTCCATTTTCAATTGCCTACAGCCTCAAGATAATTTAAGTGTGTACATGTACATTAAATCACCCTTAACAGGATAAAATGTGGAGATACGCAAGTGATAATGTGATATGCGCTGTATTTCCGGCTGTTTCGGTGCGCCGTGCAGATCGGCTCTCCACAAAAATACTCAGTCCTTATCGCTGACCGATGTTTCTCTTTCTACTGTATACACTTTACATCCGTGATAAGATCGCTGCAGATCAACACGCCGAGAGGAGCCTATAGACTACGGTTTTAGTAAAGCCAATTGGGTTGGCATGTTCGCAAACTACGGTGGGCTTTAATAATATGGGATGTACTTGGATGAGAAAAGAATGCGAATAGCAGAGTGACAAGTGGCGGGCTTTGCGTGGATTGACTACATGCGTGTAGCTGTGGCGGCACGGGGAAGCCGAAGGAGCACAGTATACAGTAGCGTGACAGGGGAGGGGGCACAACATACAACCAACGGTTAGTGGAGGTAGTGGTGATACCGATGATGATGACGGCGGTAGATAATAACGGGGTTGATCTACACGAGGGCGCTTGATCTCGTATTGGGCTTCAGCTAATCCTTGGCCTCCCGGAAGCTCGGCATGTCGTTGAGAACTAGGCTAAGTTTAGTTCATGGGAAGTGCCTTCGCTCGGCCGATGGTCCTTTTAACGTATTTCACACGAGCGCAGGAGCCAAGGAAGGCCAATCGGTTCCATCCGCCCACTGTTTGGAATTGTGAGAGGCTTCGCTATTCCAAGGTGAATGCTGACATGGCTTGGAGGAACGGCCCGCGCGGACCGAGCCGCAAGCGCTAGAGACACTTGTACAGGGTCTACAAGGTTCGGCGTAGTAGGCCTCATCTTATCTTCCACCTTATCGCATAATCGGTTGGTGCAGCAACGGCATCGCGTCGCGTCGCGTCGTCTCAACTCCGACTCACCCGCCATCATCAACACGACCATCGTTCGCCGCAACCACCGTCTTCCCATGTCACGCCGCCCAGTCATTGAAGCCTGGCTGCAAGACGTCGTTGCGGGCTCTATCTAAGGCCGCCCGAGTCCAAAGCGGCGTCGCGCCCCGTCGCCCGCCTCCCCAGCGAAACGCCGCCGCCCACTGCAGCCCACGCCTGCAAACACTACTCTATCGTCCTCCTGTTCTCACAATTCCAACGCTTCTGACGTCGACAAAACCCCACGGGCCCGCCGTTCGTCGCCCCGGAGGCCCCCTCGCGGCCGCGCAGAGCCTCTGATCGACTTCTCTGCTCTGCCCTCCACCTCGTACACCACAGAGCTAGCTACACCCTCACAGCACCCAATACTGCAGCCATCTGCCGCATCGCAGTCATCTTCCTCCTTGGGCGGCTCTCCGACCAAATCGAAACGCTCCCCCAGCCCCGTTAAGGGCGTTGCCGACCTAATATTCGACAAGGGCTTCAGAACTCTCACATTCTCGCAGCTGCAGGATGGCGAGCTTGGCAGCGGCATGGACGAGCTGTTCGAGGCAATTCTGGAATTCGAGCAATGCGACGGCGTGGTGCCGGCCATGCTCAAGGTATGGGCCGCCGCCTTGCGCGCTTCTGCTTCTCCTTGCTGACAACAAGGAGCCCGACGTCGCCCAGCTTCCTCGGACTACAAGACTGCACTTCCGCGACCGTAACTATGCCTCGGCCGATGCCGAGTCGCGCTCCGAGTTCGACGTGCGCCGCGAATATCATGACATGCGCGACCTTCTCCAAAGGTCCGAGGAATATGAGGCGTCGGCGCAGTATTCCGAGGCCGCTTGGAACGACGCGGTGCACAGCAGGGCTCTTGAGATAGCGCTTCGGGGACTTCCTGGCGTTCGCTGGCACAAAATGTACGCATCATCATCATCCCGCCTTTTGACTGCTTGGACCGCTGACTCGTGGGAGAACCACTGCTCGAGTCTTTCCCCCCAGCCTCGTTCCCCAGCACAACCTCGGCAGCGGCTTCGAGAGCAAGATGGTTGATTACGCCATCGCGCTTGAACCTTCAGCTTCTCTCAGACAAACGCTCTTGTCCACCCTCGGCATCGAGTCCACCATCACCGGTGCCGTGCAACCGCAGTCCGTCAACCATACAGCATACCCCCCGCTCCGCCTAGCCCCCATCTGTGTAAGCATCGAGACGAAAGCTCTCAACGGCGATCAGAGTCAGGCGAAAGCACAGCTGGCAATATGGGGGGCGGCTCATTTGCGGCGGCTCGACTGTTTGCGGAAAGCGTGCATGGCACAGGCTGGTGGGGAGGCATCGTCCGCCCTTGCGCCGGCCCTCCCATGTCTTCCCATGATCCTCGTCGTCTGTGCTTACTGGGACCTTTACTTCCTGAATATGAGCGACGAAGGCGAGGTTACCAGGATTGGCAATCAGTCGTTGGGTGATACGAAGACTTTGCTTGGGGCGTATAGGCTTTTGCACGGGCTACGAACGATTTCGCGTTCGGCAACGGAGCTCGAGACATGGTGGAATGAGCTTCTTATACGTGATCTTTAGAACAAATACAGCTATGCTATCTTCAACATTACTAGCCGCGGTTCATTCGCTTCGCCCAACATCTTCCCTCGCCGTCGTCATCGCCTTCATCTACGATCAGACCAACATTGTCCTCGCCCTTACCCTCAGGTCTGGGCTGGTTAACTCTCGTAAGCTCGAATTCTTCCTAATTTATGTTTTATAGAAATAGATAAGGCAATAGAGGTTTAGTAGGGTGGCGAATATTATAAATCTATATAAGATTATATGAGCTCGCTTATTCGGTCCATGACTTCTGTTGAATAAAGAAAAAGGCGGGCCCGCGTAACTACTTGCGTTGGCTTAGTTCCTTATATTCTAACAACCTCTTATAGCCGACTGTACCATCTGCACGGCGATATTGCATTGCTCGTTCCTTTGGCTCCTCTTCCTCCTATTGAACATCGAACGGTAGTGTTCTTCCCTTGTGCCCGGAAGGTTGACGTAACGCAGATGAAAAGGCGATCTTTGGTACCCTCCTAACGTTTCGCTGAAGAGTTCGTTAATTTGAGACCATTAGGGGCATCGCATAACATGTATGGAATACACGTCGAGATTGTGCTCTGGCTCTAGAGACGAAGACGTGTCCTGGTAATCTGCGAGTAGCATAAGTTTTCGATCTCGACAAATTAGGATAATCTAGACAGATGTGTGGGAGCGCACAAGGCTGTGGTATCCATAGGTCCGCTGGGAACAACGTCTGGTATATTTTCCGCCACTTTTCCAGGTCTATCTCGGTGGCATAATACCACTCATTCTTCTGTAGCCGGCGTTTTTGCTCTTCATGAAACCCGTCGCCGTAGTCTCGCTTGAATTCTCTGACCTCGCAGATATCCATTGATCTCTGGTGCTTCTCAAGTTCGAGTTCTGTAGCAAAGCTCTCGTTGCAGCGATTGCAGCGTATTTGCTGGTGACATCGGTATAGATGCTCCCTTTTCCTTAGTTAGAACTAAGCCTTTCACTAATAGACCTTCTCTCTATACTTACATTAAAAATGACATGCTGAAAAAGCCCGAGTCAGAGCAAGACCTACTTTTAGGTGCTTGGTTTGGGGAGCGCTGGTGGTAAGGGCAAGCGAAGGACAGCTGCGCCCTCATCTGAGGGTCCAGGATTCGCACGTCTTTTTGCTGTTGTCGATCTTGCTCTGGGTAGGAAGGATGAGTCGAAAGGCCATTCTCGGATCTGCTATTTGGCTTGACGAGTTGTGGAATGTCTGCTGGGATGAAGTCATTAGTATCCTTAGTTGAAGCAGGTCGATTGATAGAAGCAACCGAAATGGAATCGGATGAGCTGTCGATTATGGAAGTGCTTCCCCCTTCCCTAACAGCGTTGTTACTACCAGTTCCTTCGCCAGAGACAATGAACTGCGAGGGACCGATGGCAAAGAGAGCGAGTTGTTCCATGTGCCATCCCACATGTCGTTGATATTGCTTCTTAGTGACGAGAACATGTTCCTCGCGGAGGACGTCTTGGTTGATGCGTCTCAGCTTTTCTTCCCAGTCATTACAGAATGGGCAGTCTTGTGCGGGTATGCGAGGTCTTTGAAACCAACATGCATTCGACAGTTCCAGAAGCTGCTCTTGGGAGACGTTTTTCGAATGAAGAGACGTCATATGTTCCATGAAAAGATTACGTGACGTGTATATCTTTGAACAACGGTAGCATCGCCAGGCCCTTTGATGGGTGTCAAATTCATGTTGTATCCATGCATCTGCATTTGCGAAGGTGGTGTCCTGGCAATCTTTGGAAGTGCAGATATAAGCGCGAAGGTCACTGAAGACATGCTTTCTGTAGAGCTATATTAGCGCCAGCTCGTGGGAAGCAGGGTAACAGCATAAGTAAGTTGTGGGAGAAGAGGGAGACATACTTCCAGCGCTTCTGTGTCACTATACTCTGGATCTGACGGCAGTATGGACACTCAAACTCGGGCATACCACCAGAAACATCTTTAAGAGGCACGACTGTAAGACTGTTTTCGTCCCTTTCGGTAACTGTGGGGGCGAATGAAGTCTGCGAAAGACTGTCGGAGAGGACATATTCTACCTCCGCAGTTTCATTGATTGTGTGGATTGTCTTTAACGTGGACGCACTGGTTGGGGCATACCTGCTGCCGTTGTCGATAGCTTGAGAGCCGTTTCGACTGTGAGACGAGCTGTATGACCGCTTCGTTGGTTTATTCAAGACCTCAGATACCGGGTCTTGAGCCGACGATGATTTGGCCAACTTCTGCTTGTGGCTATTGCAATAGCGGAGATATTGTCGTCTCTTCGTGTTAGCGCTTCCAAGTCTTTCGGCAAGCCACAGGTTATCGGCGAGTCCAATTTTCGGAAACTTCTCTTGCACATGAGCGATATCGTAATGAGGATCGAAAGGCACTTGATCAACTGCAGCAGCTCTGGCATAACGATCTCTGCCAGTAGCTTTGCGGATGAGCATGGAAACCTTGAAGAGAGAGGATATAGTGCCACTGATGCACTCCAGAAGCTCCTGTCGCTCCTGGTTATATCCTGATTCTGAGTTGGAGCCATCACGATCGCGTGTCTCCACATCTGGACTGGTTGGGTGGTCTGCAGGCGCCGAGTACGTATCGGCCACTGGTATTGCATTTTTAGCTATAGAACTCTGTGGAACAAAGCCCCTGCAGGTACTTACGCTCTTGAAGTGAGTCTAGTAGATCTTCCAGTATTTCGCCGACCTGTTGCGCAACACTTTTCGAATTTCGCAAGCGGTAATCCAAAGAGGTAGATTCTTGTGGGGCTTGCAATGCTCCGATATTCTCAGCCCAGATCTCGAAGCGCCCGTATTCTCCGTCGATGTCAAGCGGTTCCGCACTGGTATGGAGACTCCGCAAAGCTTTAAACTCCTTGATGCAATCTCGGGTTCTCGCAAATACGTTCATATTTGTTCCAGGAATCTGAAGTGCAACAATTGTTCCAGAGAGTAGAGAAGAGTCAAGGAGATTGGAACTGTAGCAGCCTTAATACTGCGGAACCCCGCACGAGGCTTAGTCTACCAGCCCCGGTCACCGGTGCATTGGACGAATAGATTGGAGCTGTAGCAGCCTCGCAGGCTTACGTATTACTGCGGAACCCCGCACGAGGCTGAGTTTACCAGCCCCGGGTCACCGGTGCGTTGGACGAATCTGCCTTGAGGCTCGCATGTTACACAAATGCGGCTGTGCACTAAGGCGATGATATACCGCTCGCGACGCATGTCGCCTTCACCCAAATCAGATTTCCTTCCCGCTTCGTCTCCTCTCCGCCCCCAGCGCACCAGCGTTATTTCCACGGCCATCGCAACATATGAGTGGACTTGAGGTAGCAGGGCTTGCCCTTGGCGCGTTTCCGCTGATAATCAGGTATTCCGCCGAGCCCCTGATCGAGAGCCGGCATATCTAACGTTATGCAGCGCTCTGGACGGAATAAAAGAAGTGTCAAAGATCCGGACACAATGGCGAAATATCCGAAAAGAGCACCAAACATGGAGAAGAGAGTTGATGGTACAGGAGATGACGCTCAGGTTGACGTTGGAAAAACTTTTGCTGCCCCTCATCCCCGACACGGAGTTTCAAACGCTGGATGACCTTATGAATGACCCTATCGGCTCAACGCGGAATAAGCCATCACTTGTCGCCAAGCTTCGGGAACGTCTTCGATTCACGTTTGAGCAGTATCTCGAAATCATTGGGGCTCTTGAAGAATCACTCGAGGGACTTGGTACTCAGCTTGGAATAAACCGGGAGCATTTCCAGAACATCCTCCATCAAAGAGTAGGAAGTGCTCCGGCTGTATGCAGATTTCAGCTTACAAGTACCATCAGATGACGTTAAACGAGCGCAAAACGAGGATTTCCGCGAGAGTGGAGTACGAATATGTCCGGCTGAAGTTTAGTGCGTCGAGCGCTGAGCGCAATGAGACGCTCAAGACGATCGAAAGATACAACGGGCAACTCTCCAAGCTGCTGCAAGACTGTGACGAAGTTTCAGCCGTGGAAAGGTCCCAGCTAGCTCGCAGAGACAACCGTCGCGTTGACCCTAAGCTAACGGACTTCCATCGGCATGCAGACTTGCTGTACACACTGATAAGCAAGGCTTGGCCATGCAATTGTAGGAATCGCCACTCCATCCAGCTACAGTTGCTGCACCGAAAAACAGCTGAATGTAACTTCACTGTCTTCTTTGTCTTTGGGCAGTCCATACCTACGCCACTTCCGCAGTGGACATGGCGTGAGACGAAAATCATGATGATTGAGCAAGTAAAAGCTCAACAGAGTTTGAAGATGGCGTCGGCATCATCGATGGGACATACACCTAAAGCAGCATCAACATCAACAGTAGCCGTTCCCAGTCAGAGCTCTGCCTCGGGGTTTCGCATACTAGGTAGTGCCAAAAGACGCAAGGTGGACGCAGATCCTCAAAAAGCTGCCAATGGGCCAGCAAGTGCTCCGAAAAAGCGGGTTGGTTTCGTCGACTCCTCAGATCATACCGTATCCTCATCTACTATATGCCAGCGGTAAGAGACGTAATCAATAAGAACATTCACTACCTGTGCTGACTGCTCTTTAAGGTCCAAGGATGACGAGGAGATCACGAACCTTTGCTCGGTAATGGCTTCCTCGAAGCTGACTTGCTTTGGCGTTCTTCGACACCACCATGAAGAGTACTCGGTCTACCCTGTTCTGAACCCTCAAGCCGCAACAGATGCTCGAGACACGGCTACTCTTCGATCACTGCTGGACAAGTCCCTAGGGATCTCGCTTAGTAGAAAGCAGCGTTTCTTCATTGGCTTAACGCTCGCTTCCTCATATCTCCAGCTGCACTCAACACAGTGGCTCAAGAACCAATGGGACAAATCTGATATCCTGTTCCCCCGTCACGGCAGTAGCGTAACCATAGAGGAGCCATTCGTCTCGAGGAGTCTGAGTACGACAGCGCTGGATGGAAGCATGCCGGCAAGCTCGCACGGCATCGTGTCGCTCGGCATTATGCTGCTGGAACTGGCCTTCAATACGACTCTGGAGGAATACGATCACGAGGGGAAGTACGTGTCACCGGAAGGCAAGAGGGAGGCACAGTTGACATGGCTTGCTGCGGTCAACTGGTCTGAGTCGGCGGCAGAGGACGCTGGGGTCGATTTTGCCGACGCAGTGAAGTGGTGCTTACAGGGGCAGCTCGTGGCGGTACACGACAGAGAGTGGCGGAAGGAAATGGTTGCCAACGTCCTTGAGCCGTTGCAAAGGTTTTATGGAGTCTTTGAAAGAATTGGGAATGGTAAATAGTAGTTACGTTAAACCGCTTCTGAGTAGCTCAACGAATCCAAGACGATACAGGATGATCTTTGCTAGCGTTAACCGCGTAACTATTAATAATTACTAAAGAAGAATAAAACCCTTATTATCGCCGCCTTATCTTCGTATGACGTTGTGCTTGCCCTAATGTGTGGCTGAGCACCATCAGTTCGACACAGCCTCTCCAGGCTGCAAGGCTGACGTATGCAACTGCAACCCGATAATGCGTGTGTAGCTGCATCTGCGAGACTGATGTTACGAACCCCAAAGCACACAGACAATAGCTGGCGGATGGTGGAAACTGGCCCGATGCGTTGTTTGCGCACTTCTTGCTGCCCCTGCTCCCAGTCCCGTTTTTATGCCCGCTCCTGTCTCTCCAACCGTGTCGTCTGTCCAGAAAACCCTACTATGTCGACTGGAATACGAAGGACTGGTGGGCTCGTGGCACGCCGTTTCTTGGACGTGCGCTGCTTGGGCGGAGAGCTGCACTGACCTGCACCTTGTCAGTACGGCTGCTGAGGGGCAAGGGTACCGACTGAGACCTACAGGGTTGATCACGCACGTCATTGGTGCATGCTGGACGGTGCTGCAAGTTGACACTCCACATGACCAAGGACGGCGGTGGTGCAAAACGTCCCACAGAAACGGGCGCATACGGCTGGCGACGCACCTTCACTGTCGCCTTATGCACGCCGTTTCTCAGCCTGCTCTGACTTTTGTTGCACCGCAGCTGAAACCCACCCACGCCGCCGCCCTTTTCTCATGACAGCTCAGCTCCAGCAACGCCACGCCGCCTACCACCCTCGTCCGCACTCCGACAAGGCCCGACAGACGAATGGCAGAGCGAGCATCAGGACGTCTACCACAGCGGCATGCAGTCAGCCCGCACACAGGTGGCGCAGCGATGCAACGCCAAGCACGGTCATCCCGCCGGAGAAGAGGGCGCGGTTGGCGGCGTCCGCGGCACGACAGCCCGCTGCCTGGCTAGCTGCGTCGGTCCTAGGCTGCGGCTCTAGGCTACCAAAACTCCTGAGGCTCTGCCTACTAGCTGCTATCCGCCTAGGGACTGCCTAGGAGGCTTACCTAAGCTGATAGGGGTAGAGAGTAGGGAAAAAAAGAGTCTAAGAGACGTGGTCTCGGCCTTATCGGCGAATTGGATAAGAGAGGCTGATGCCGGCATGTATAGATAAGATAATTACTTAATTAGGACGTCCAGGCGCGAATAAGATTGACCCCAGGTGCGATTACCACCAGCCAATGTCTAATTTGCTAGTATAATTTGCTAAAAGGCAGTAGTGCATCATGAAGCTCCAATGTTTGCTGACAGACACTACACGCGCTCAATTGCATTAGCAAGCAATGAGATTTTGCACCCTTGAGAAGCAATAAAGTGCAGGTGTGTCGTCAGCAAAGGTGGGGCGGTTGGATGCTGGCTTGGCGCATCAGCTAATTGACTGACTGGGCCCAGCATCGGCATGTTGCACGACCCGAGACTCACCGCATTATTCTCACGCGCCAACGGTGAGGAAGCGCATCGGAATTCCGCCAATTGTCGCGAATAAGAAAAGGCTCTGTGCGAAAACGAAAAGGCGCTGTACGAATCCGAAAAGGCGCTGTACGAATCCGAAAAGGCGCCGTGCGAATAGTCATACCCTTTCCGTGAAGATCCAGCGCTATGACCTGTCCGCTTCCAGTTGCCTACAGCCTCAAGACCATTCGAGTGCGTACGTGCACATTGCATTACCCCTCAACAAAGTAAAAAATGGAGATACGAAAGTGATGATGTGATTTGCGCTGTATTTCCGGCTGTTTCCGTGAAGCCAAGCGGGTTGGCACGTTCGCAAAGTACGGTGGGCTTTAATGATATGGGACATGCTCTGCCAGAATTTGAATAGCAGAGTGACAAGTGGCGGGCTTTGCGTGGATGGACTGCATGCGTGTAGCTGTCCAGCATGATTTTCAAAACAAGTTGAAAGGCGAAAGAGTACACATTCTATCCTGCGCCTGTTACGGTACCCAAAATAATGCCTACTGACAAAAGCTCCAGATTACCGGACATGTAATGGTTGATGCTGCCTCGTTTCAACGCCACGTTTCTCGAGACACGAGGTACGGACCCATACATAATAGTAGCGGCGGCCTGTGTAGGTATGGGCTCAGCAATAATGCAATTGGAAGGGAGGGAACATGTCGCCCGCACAGCACGAGGCGTTCAATCTCACCCGCCCAGGCTTTGGGTGCAGAGACGGAGCAGCCCTGGCTGTGCCAGACGGTGGCTACACACGCCAAGCAGGACTAATTGGCCCTGCACGGCGGGCGGAGACGCAGCCGGTGGCGGTGAAATCAGGTCCCCAATAGACCTTCGGGCTCTTGCAAGTGGACAACAAGAACCGCAAAGCTGGCCTGCCTGAGAGCATGCGCCGCCGAGAGGGGGTTCGACGAGCAGACGAGCAACGGCAGACTGTGCGGGTGGTTGCCTAGAGCCCATCGGGTACCTATTTAACTGCGGCCGCGAAGGGAAAGAACGAGCAGTGATGGTGATGTACGAGATGGTGATTGTGGTGGGCGGCCGATGATCGGTAGGTCGTGGTGGTGATGAGGGAAATGGAGGGAGATCGGCGGCACCTTATCTTTCATCTCAAAAACCCTCCTCCCTACTAGCCTTGGCCTCGGACACAGCCCCCGCTCGTCGTCTTCCTCCTCGACCCTATTCGGCTTCTTCTCCCTGCTGTCATTCTTCTTATTCCTCCGCTATTCGGTTCGACGAGACATTAATAGGAGCTGGAGGGGGAGTTGGCGCCGGCGAGGCGGATGTTTACATAGGAAGCGAGGACTTTCACGACAAGGGCTGATGTTCGACGACGGCGCGGAGGGTGGGCTATAGGATACGCTCTACCGCGGTGCAGGCGCGGCGGAGGAGGGCGAGGACTTTGAAGAGGCTGCCGAGGTGGTCGAGGCGCCCTTCGCAGAGCTGTAGTGCGCCGCCGGAGTCAGCAGGGTGTGACTTACGATTCTCATGATGAAGCACTCCCACCTGTGCCGAGAATCAAATGAGAACTAATCTAGATCTTAGGCGCTTTAAATTCATATATTATAGATAACTTAAAGACCACGTATAGAAAGATGTACAGTAAAGCTTTAACCCAGCCAAGCCCCAGTGGCATGGGCGCAACATCTACGGACAATGGCTGCGACTCTACCAGGGGCAGGCCGAGTCGCCAGTTCCCTGATTCTTGCAGCAGTTGTAGAAGTCGTCGCCATCCAGATTGTCGCGGAGGCAGTAATTGCCCTGGAAGCGGACGGGACCGCCAACAACGAGATAGCCTGCTCACAATCTTAGCATGGTAATCCTGCGTGGTAAAGCTTGGAGACAGTGTACCAGTTTTGCCGCCAAACTGGGCACAGCATGCCTCAGTCGCGGCAGTGACAAGGCCCCGGTCGGATCCAGACTGGCAGCCACACGCGCCATGACTGTCCGCGAAGACGGTGCTGGAAAGTACGTTAGTAGGAAATCATGAGACCTAGTAGGAGCACCTACGTGGCGAGAGGGAGAAGAGTATAAACAATGGTAATGAACTTCATGTTGATAGTCTGAGAGTACTTTGAGGTAAACGGGCTTGTTTCGGGGTGAGGTATGATGCTGATAGTCTTCCGGAGAAGAGGGCTTCTTAGTCCTTTTTATGTTTAGTTGCCTCTTGCTTACTGTAGGCTCTACAAGTTTATGTGTTGGTCATTCGTACCGCTTAGTATTAGCACGTAGTCAGGTGTTAATCTTCGATTACGACGGAAAACTCCTTGCGTCCGCGGCGGTGTAAGTCAAGATGGCTTGGTACCGGTTCTGGATGCAAGCGGCTCGCACAAACTTCCTGATAAGGTGTGATTGCGATCCTCGGATTCTACATAGACGCAGGGACACGCAGACCGCCACTCTTTGTCTGCTCGGACTCTTTGGTGTATACCAAGCGTTTGGACATTGGCGTCTAATTACAAGTCGGCCGATCAACGACTCAGTCCCGCGAGAAGTCCGTAAAAGCATCGCAACAGCTAAGTTGTCTTGCAGTATAAATCTCAGCCGTCAACAGCTATTCTCTTCACTGAAAGCGACCCTCAAAACTCATCAGAAGCATCATTGAAAAGACAACACCATCTTACACCTCACTATGAAGTTCCAGACCGTCATTCTCGGGGCTCTTGCCGTGTTCCTCCCGTGAGTTCTACACTATAGTTCTATACGTTCTGGCCGTTTACAAGCCATAAAGGGTCGTGCAGGCGGATAGTCACGGCCTCTGTGCCTGCCAGGTGCGCTCTGATGGCGACCTTACGACTAGCGCTACTGCGATTTGTTGCAGAGAGTTTGGTGGCCTCCTTACCCCGCTTGGTAAAGGAGGCAAGGTTCGCTTCCCAGGCTCCTATGTAGGTCATCTCCGCTTCTATGTCTCCGCACTTTGCTAATGAAGTCATTGTATAGTGCCAGCATGGTAGTATGGATGGCGATGCGTTCTTTGACTGCTGCCGTAGCAACGGTGCAGGGGATTCGGCGTGCCCGTGGTAGACCAGGTCAGGTCTTAGAGTTGGTTATATAAGCAGCTTTCTTCTCTAGCTTTAGAAATCAGAGCTTATATAATAAATCTATAATTACCAACTATTTTAGACAAGATTTATAAGCAGATCGGCTTGTTAGACTCCTGGTCTCCTAAGAACGTATAAGGGCTTAGGGCATGGAGGCTGGGCAGGGAGCTTCTTAAGGCATTGATTGATAGATACAGACGAACCCTTACGGGGTTTCTAGGTAATTCAGTGTTGTGTTGAAAAAACGTTATGTGCGGCTCTGCGCGTACGGGTCGTGCAGGGGCCTCGCGTGGACTGGCCGAGATGGCATCGCCCAGGACGCCGGCCCGACCGATTAGGCTGGGCGTCCCTGACACCTCCGGCTTAAGTATACCCGCGTCTTCCGGAACTGCCGGCTCAAACATACCCGCGTTCTCCAGAATTGCCGACTCAAACACACCGGCGTCTTCCAGAATTGCAACCTCGTTTAGTATCGCTTCTTTCTACCTAGTCGATATCGTGATAAGTACTATCTTTCTATTGTCGATGTGATAGCTAGAACTTGAAGCTCTTGGCGATAGTTTAATCTCTTCGTTACTTTGAAGCCCTGAGTATATTGCGTAGATAACTGCACTTATAATGTCTATTAAGCCTAAAAAGTAGCTCTAGAAGATAGAAATACTTCTTTTAGATGATAGCTCTACACGATGATAGAAAAGAGTAAACTCAACTTAATACTTTCTTAAAAATACTGAGGCAAGAGAGGAGCGGGGGCAGTCGCCAAGTCCAGCTTAGTCTGAGTCGTACCCATATGAGACAGTGTCTGTAAGCAGTCGAAGCCCTACGCCTTTTTCTGCTTCACGGCTTGGTACCGCGCTCAGACTTGAACGGTCACCGGAGCGGATGTCAGCGACGCTTGACGCTCTGGCACTGAACTGACGTTCTGAACTTGGTATTAGGTCGGATTGCTCCGCAACCAGTTCCTTCGCCTCTTGGCTACGAATCATGACGACAGGTTACCAAGAAGCTCGGCATTGGCCCTAATCAGACCACGACACGTTCACCACCTGAATGAGAGTCTCCAGAGCCAGCAATATCCGGCTGGAAGCAGTATAAAAAAAAGCGTGGCCCGGCAATCGTAGTGCTCCTCACCAGCGAGCAAAGCACCCGGTACACCCTCATCAGCTGCTTCAACCAAACCTCGTCTCTCAACACCGCCCACCACTTCAGATAGCCAAAATGGTTTCCAGCAAGACTCTCGTCCTCGCCCTCACCCAGCTCCTCACCGCCACCTCTGCTGTTCCGACCTCAGACGCCACCATCACGGTCGACGCCGCCATCGCCACCACGAATGGCATGACCTCGGACGCGCTGGCGCGCGTCTTCAGCATCGTGCAGGGCGAGCTGGCGCTGCTGTTCCCCGAAGTTAGCTGCACGATTCCCGGACTGCAGTGCTCGGCCGAGCAGCTGCTCAACAGCACCACCTCCTTGCCCGAGGAGATGAGCGGCCTGGCCAACGCCGGCACCACGTGGACGGACCTCGAGGCGCAGCTCAAGCAGTTCTTCCCCACCGTCCAGTGCACCGTCAACGAAGCCGCCAAGGCCCTGCAGAAGCGCCAGACTACGCAAGCCGAGCTGGCAACCCACCGCGACAGGTATTTGCAGGAGGCCAAGGCCGAGGAGGAGAAGCATGCGCACAGTTGCGGCCAGACTAAGGACCCGTGGGGCTGCCGCGCTTGCGTGGGCGTGGCCGGTACGGCCGCCGTTGCCGGCATCGGCGGCTGTTTTGCAAAGTTTGGTGCCGAGGAGTACTTCTCTGGTGGCATAGCTACCCCCGTCGTCGTTGTCGAGTTCGCTTCTTGCGGCACTGGTGTTATTGCTACCTTGGGTGGCGCTGGTTTGGCTTGCGTTAGCAAGTTCTCTTAGGAGCTCGGTTTGAATTACTATCAAGACGTTGGCGGGCTGGAAAGCGAGTTTAACATGGAGCGTGCATGTAAGGAAGAAGGAAGTATCTATAGTTGATTCTTAATCGGCTTTCTTTAATATATTTAGTAAATAATTATCTAAATTAGATAATATATTCATTAAACGCATATTCTTAGTGCTCTGGCCCATACCCTTTTCAATGAACAACAGTTAGTTTTGCCTGAGAGGTATTCATCCCGAGCTTGTCAGAGCATTTCATGCATCTATCTTTTAACATAGGCTGTTGCGCGGCTGTTGGAGTTGTTAGAGGTGACTAAAGTCACTGGAGGCTTATTAAAGAGGGAGAAGGGAATAAAACGCATGTAACTTTCTGCTGCTGTTGGTTTTGTATAAGCAACTGTACGAAGCCTATAGTGTAGACTTCCCTAGAGATAGGTGAGTGTTGGAATTCAGCGCCAAAAAGACGCGCCACACAGCCGTATTCTTCGATACTGACTGAGTGAGTGAGCAGAACTATATATTCCAACAGTCAGGATCTATTAAGATTTTTTATTAGAAGTTTACGAAAAGGATCGAAGATAAAAGTAATGATATTACTAGACCTAGTTATCAGTTCAGACAATCTTTACTTCTTTTTCGTCTTTACCTTTTCCAAATAGCGGCCACGTGGACCGCTGTCCAGCATGCCCAATGCCGACCCTCTTGTAATCGCCTACATCGTTCTTTTTAAGAACGAGAAACCACGTCTCGGAGGAACACGCAGATTTCACAGGTCGAATCTGCGGGCTTCCACGACGCTTTCTGACCGATTGACGGAAAGGCTTTTCTGATCCGTCATCCTGCCAGATATACAGTCGGAGCGCATAAAACCCCTTCGCATCGCTAAAGCAGGAAACCCCATGAGGTTGACAATGACACCCCCCTTTCTCCCAGCACGTCGCATTTGCAGAAGCCTTTTTGAGCACAGCTGTTCCGTCGACCCTGTCGCAATCGAGAACGACGGCAAAGCTTCCCTCGCTCTCAGAGCGTACGAGAGTGACAGCGCGAAGATTTTCATCTTCGAGGCCGTTCTCGTGCTCCCTGCGCCATACTTTGCTGAACTGATCGTCGAGGACAGCGACTTCGACGGGAACTATGGGGCCCTTCAGCCTGACATAGCCGCCAGTGACATGTCCCGTTGGCTTGTTGGAAGATGCAAGTGTAATACCAGCATCAACGAGTTCCGCGTCGTGGTACTTGACCATCTTGTGAGAAGAGGACACACTGAACGACGGACCGGCATTGAAAGCCACAGGTCCGTCAATGGAGGCCCACGACCATGTCGGAATGCTTCCAACCAGTCGCTTATGGTCATTCTTCGTTGACAGCGCTGTCCAGGAAAGGCCTTCAAGAAGCTCGCTGCGCCATAACCCCGCAAGATACTGATCCGGAACCCCTTTGGTGATTTCCGATGCTTTTAGAAGCACTTCGGCCACCCCAGATATGGCCATAAGCTTGTTGACTTCTGGCTCCGAACAAGCCCGCCATGAGTAGTCTTCGACGATCTTCCGCCACTTTCTGACATGATCAAATAAGTCGCCATTGGACAATGCTTCATGCATTCTCCCGATGGGCTTGACCTCAAGCAGAGGGTCTTTGACCCTGGGAGGGTGCCGTTCCTGTTTTGCACCCAGATACGGAGAGTAGTCACCGTCAAGGAGATGGCCACACTCGCAAATCTTCCGACAGTTGCATTCCCACGTCATCTCTGTGCCATAGAAGCGGAGTCTGCGATTGGGGACAAGGCTCTCCTGGTGACACCAGCCTCGCCGACGTAGCACACTTTCGTTACCGATTGAATACGGTTCGAACATTGAGTCGTCCGACTCAGAGTCGATAGCGGGTAAATAGTCCAAGGACCTCTTGGGTCTGACGAAAAACGCATTGCCGTTCGGGGCTTTGGTGCTTGCACGTCGCTGATACGCCTCGCCTGCATATGTCTGTTCTCCCAAGAATCCCGCCTTGCAGGTAACGGCCGCTTCAGCGTAAATGGTCAGGTAGGAATTCCCGTAGATGTTGGCCATTGTGGACCCCTCCTCCAGCCAATCTTGCCGAGCTCTTTCGTCTGTCTCATTTTCTGTCCTAGGCTGGATGATGCATAGAGAATCGACCCAGAGGTAGGGGATCGACAGACTCCTGCAGACAGCAACGGCATCGATGATTGTCTTGGGCAGCTTGGCTAATTTGATGCTATTGTAGTGGTCATTGATGTTCTCGGTCGTCGTCCGCAGAATCTCCTCGGCTTTGACCCCCCAGCGATAGCTGAGGCAGGCGTACTTGGTGTAGTCGGTTGGTCCACGTTTGGTCTCAATGAGGGAGATCTCTTTAGAGCCTTCTTCTCCGACACGAAGGAGCCTCCGAGGTAGTGTACCCAGGTTTCCTGGTCGGCATCGTTCGTCTCTTTTCACACAGTGTTCGAGCCACGCTTGCGCTCGTTTCAATGCGGCACTTTCGCGGATGTCTGGGGTCACCTCAAGAGAGAAGCCGAACATTTGCTCCAAATCAGTTGTTTTCGGACATATTTGGTAAAAATGACTGTCTTCAGTCTCGTCAGTTCTCCTTTCGAAGAAGACGCCCTTAAGTCTCCTGGTTGAACAAGACCCGAGCCGCACCTGATGACTCAAAACAGACTGCAAATCTTCCCACCTCTCTCTCTTCGGGCCCTGCACCCTCATACAGGATAATCTGGCCGTTAGACGAGTAAGTCCCAATTGATTTTTCGTCTTGGTTATCCTGTGTCCAGGTCGGACGATAGGCCTCAATTGCGGCAATGACAAGCCCGCAATCTGCGCAACCATCGTTGGTCCTAGGATTCGGCGTGGTCTGACAAGCCAGGATTTCGCTTAGGGCAGTGGGCGGGGCCCACTCGGTAGCCCGGACGAGGGCTCTAGGACAAACATACATGATGGAGGTGGCAGACCGATGCGCTATCCTTGGTTAAACTTGGAAAGGAAGCAAGTGTTAATATAAGATACAATGATGGCCGTCCAGGCAATCAAATATACCCCGCGATTTATCACATGGGACTCATGGGACTGACGTGGCATGCTGACTGCCTCTACTTCTATACTTCTTATCACCGGGATGTCACATTGTCCAATCGAAAAGTGCTGAGGCGTAGGCTGACTGGCGCATCTGCCTGCATGCTCCGCAAGGCTGTGCGCCGGCCTCAGCTGGCGCATTACAGCGCACTATCGCACTTATCAATGTGATATGCTCATGAAACGTCGTGATTGGCTCGAAAGGCCGGTTTGCCTGCATCCGAGGCTGCTTTGCGCCGATGTCATGGCCCCCACCCGGCGCTACAGCCGCATGTTCATGCACGAAACGCCAGATTGGGATGCTCTCCACCAATGAAGCTGACTGTCGGAGCTGGTGTCGCGAGACGCCTTGTAGCCCGGTGGGCGCAGCTGCAGAATTCACTCGCCGCGCCTCATCTCGCAAGGCAAATTTCAGCAAGGGTAATCATTTCTACACAACATCGAGTTGACTCATTACCGTTTTTTCCTGTAGAACATCAATCGGAGCACGGCCACATGCTGGCATGTGTTTTTGATAGCCCTCCCAATATGTCGGCAACCCGTTGGGGCCAAAGCCACCGTCAGTCTCCACTGAGGCAAAGCAACACTGGGCATTTCTCATCCGAGTAACATCCCTCTTTAGTGCTTTTTCTATAGAAAGAGGTTCAAGTAGCCAAATAGTCCATCTATAGATGCGTGTAACGAGTACCTACTTATCGTCGTTCCCCGAGCTGGACCAGCGCATTGTTGGTAAACCACGGCTGGAAAGACGCGTCAACCCACTTTACTATACGACGCAGCGAGGTGACGAGAGCGAGGATGCCGAGCAGCGATTCCGTGTGGCCTAGCAGGTGCTCGCCGAAGAGCGTATCGGACCCATCGCCGGTCCTGCGGATAAAATATAGGTACCACCTGGAGCCGACGACGCTGAGCAGAGGTAGAGTTGGAAGCGGGTGGTTTTGGTTCTGCGAGAGGTGGACGAGCTCGTCTAGTCGCGATAGGTGCGCCGAAGCCCAGAGGGCGAGCTGGGCTTTTGCTTCGCCGGTGCCGGAGCCGGCGGCTTTGGTCTCGATGGAAACGGCCAAAGGGTTGCTTCGTAGCGATGGGCTGAGGGAGTGGTTGATGGATCGAAGTTCGGGAAAGGCGGGGTGTTCGATGGTGAGCGTGTGTTTCAGACGGGCAGCCAGCTGCGGATTGTCGTGCCGGAGGTGGAGGGCGAAATCCACCATTTTCCCCTCAAGACGGCGGTCTGAAATCTGTGGGCAGTATCGACGCACGATGCGGGCAGCAGTGCTGTCTCGTCAGTGACGAGGAGCGGAGGCGGGGTGGTGGTAAACGTACATGTTCTTCTGGCCAACAGTGGCGCTGAATGGCTTGACGGCCAGGCGCAGGATGCAGCTGTGCACCTCGCAGTTCCAAGCTGCCTCACTGTCCTGATCTTTATCACACTCGTCTGAGCTCCGAACAATGTCTATGGCGCACTGGAGCTCGTCGGGCTGGAGAAGAAGGGACAGATCATCTTCAACCGCCTGCGCGCAGGCCATGTCCAGCCACCTCTTGCCCGAATCCTCGTGCCTCGCCACCTCTTCCCGCAGTTCGGGATGTATTATCCCCTCAGAGCAACTGAATGCTTTCAGGTCGCGGAAGAGAGCGTGCGCATCATCGCCAAGAGCTTGGCGTCGGTCCTGAACGCTGGAGAATTTCTCGTAACTCAAGCCAATGTCGCTGAGTTGAAGATCCATCATGCTCTTCACAGGGCTTGTAGAGCGCTTTCTGGACGCGTCGGCGGCGCTGTATGCGGTGGACATGGTGTCGGAGCGCAGAGTGGTCGCGGGGGTTGCTGCGAGAGACTGAGCGTATGGGCTGGGAGAATGGAGGGGCAGCACCGTCCGCTGCTGCTCCTGTGCCCGTGTGTTCCTCTTGCCAGTGTTGCTCCCGCTCTCATCGTCCTCCCGCGCGTTCTCCGCCGCCTGCCTTTTCTGCGGCGATGCCCTGGTCCTCCGGCCTCTGTTCTCGTGTTCTGCCGCTCGCCCTTCGCCACTGGGCTCTTGTGACTTGTTCTTCTTCCGCGGCGATGTCCTGCGGGGCTCGCTGTCTCTCTCGTGGTCTTGCATGGCGTTGGGGTCAACGGGGGCGAGGACGCGTCGTCGCTTGGCGGCGGGCTGGTGGCCGAGGGAGTGCTTGTGGCGAGTGCACCGACGTGGGGGCGAAGGAGATGAGGCGGCGGCGGCGGCGACTTCGTGCATCCAGGCCTCTACGACGGGGGCGCGGGACATGACGACGGCGGAAACGTTGGTGCTGCTGCGCTGGCTGCGGTGTTGTTCGTCGCGTCGCGGCCGGTTGACGTCCTGCTTGCCGAGTCCGGGCCCAAGCTCCGTTGCCCGGGGCAACCGATAAGATAACGACAACCACCACCACAACACAACCATCACCGAGATCCTCACTCGCGATGTGCATGTGGTGCACAAATATTGCAAGCTGGCAGTTCCAATGTCCGACTGGGCTGAATTCTCGTCGGAGTGGCCTGGGTTCCGCAAATGTGATGGCCAGGATACTAAAACAGTGGCATAGACCCAGTCCTCGACGCCGCCAAGGAGCTTGTAGAGGCCGTAGGCGTGGTGGAGATTTCTTGGATTATTGCCTCTTGCTCCTTGATCTTGCACTCATCCAGGCAATCCAATATGATCCGGCCTGGTGCCATTGCTGACAACATGTGCGGTAAGAGAGCCCGAAGGTCCCTCATAGATATCGTTGGTATCGACCACGAATGGCGTTCAAGAAAGTCTACAAGCGGTGCATGTTCCTCATTTCTTGTCTGGCAGCCATGTGCTCCTCAACATCAGCAGCAGCTTCACGAACATCTTTGAGAGTTGTTTTTTCGAAACGATGGGCATCGTCCTAAGAGATGCCTTGTTGCAAGCGGGTGAAAGACTCCTTAATAGTCTAAAGGGCCTGTAGAGTGGATGTCTTCAACACTAATGAGGGCCGTCTTTGAAGCTCCTGCGCCGGAACCGGCCATGCCACAGCCTCGACGCGTAGCATTTCATAGACATCTCCTTTATTAAGGTCTTTGCTAATTACTACTTTTACAGATAGCAAGTTTACACGTTCGCCTCCACCGAGACCATGAATGCACAGCAGATCAATCTTCTACACTTTGCTCTATCGACCGAGACGGAAACGTCGTCAACGGGAATACGGAGATGCGATTGGGATCTATGGATAAATATACCGCGGAAGCTCTCTGCGGGCTCTCATCTAAGCCAGCAGTCCTGACACAGACTCTACTGCTCTATCGAGGAGCAGCTCAGACAAGCAAGCCCGGAGCAAGAGCTGTCTTGAATACTGGACATGGTCCATCCAACCTCTTTAAGGATGTAGGTGGCTTTGCGGAAGCCTGCAATTTGTACCTCCAAGACCCTATGGGGTGCGTCTGGAACGTACCCTATCTCAATCCGCATCGGTTGTCCAAAGGCACAGCACCTCTAGTTACCTTCGATCTACCTCCACAACAGAAAGGCAGCACCGAGGTACCCAGGACAGACTCCGAGCTTCCAACGCATTCGAATCCAACGAGCCTGTGGACACTGTGGAGACACCTGACGCGCTCTTTACCCCATTGCACATCACACCTGTATGTTGCCGGCATGATATTAAGAACCGAGACTATGCTGACATGGGGCCCTTTTGAAGACACCAGCAGCGCGCTCTGGCATTTGTGCGAAGGCGAGAACAAGGGTTGGCACTATGTAGTCCCCACCAACATGTGTGGGCCAGGGATTGGCATAAATTCGTGTACTGCATCACTGGCGATCGGCAAGAACTTCCACCAAAGAACTGCAGAGGTGGCCTCCTGGCGGGCGAGATGGGTCTCGGAAAGAAGTTGAGCATGACAGCTCTCGTGGCATTAGACAAGGACCTAGCCCTCTCAAGGGGGGAAGAGTGTCGTGCCTCTATGCACCCGGAAAACTACGCCGATTGCACCCTCATCATTGTCCCTGCACCCCGTAAGTACCTGCAACTAACTGAGAAGTGATGGTGCTAACCTCTCCGAAACTATCAGTTCTCCAACTTTAGAACTTTCAACTTGGCCGGTTTACGGTTAGGTTTGAACCCAAATCTTCCAAGCCATGCGCCTCTGCTAACGCCATTAGCCATCTCCGCCGCAGGTGCATAAGCTGGACGAAGCACCATAGCAGCACTCGCCTCAATGGATTATCAGAACTACAGAAGCACGATATCGTCTTCACGAGCTACCAAACCATCGGAGCTGAGCGCATTTAGAACAAGTACAAGACATCACCGATTTTTACAACACATTGGAGGCGACTAACTCTTGAGGTCATTGATTCATTTCGGGGCATGGCTGATGGCCACAGCACATCACATCCGGGAACGCAAGACCATCACGGCAGAAGCGATCTTCTCCTTAAATCCAGACCGCCGGTCCAAAACTACTTGAACGACTTCGCCAGACTCCTGCAGTACCTTCGAGTCCATCCATTGGCACATTCGACAGGTACATTCAAGAGCCATGGAAAGAAGCTGTCGGCAGATTAAAACGTCTTCTACACTGCATTGCCCTCAGACAATTGAAGAAGCCGGAACGGCACGACCACATACGATGCGTCGAACTTGCGCCAGAGAAACATGCCTACTACAGGGAAGTTTCCTGCCCGAGATGCTTGATACCCTTGCCGAACAGGAGGTGTCACAACGCGGCCAGTTCCTGAGCGCCATGCAGCGCATCAACATTTTGCGGATAATCTGCAATCTTCGAGATACTTGTAGAAATTTGCCTCAAAGCCAGCCATGGCATTTGGCACTAGCAGCTACGTGGAGTAGCTCAAAGGACCAAGAGTCTTTGGAATCGTTACTCAGCATCGGCGAAGCCACCTGCGCCAGCTGCTGCATGCAAGTGAATAATACTCTCGAGGTATCCGATACTCTCTCCGCATCAGCAGCGCCTTCATTTCCACGGATGTTCATATGCATGAAGCTCCTGTGCGCTCCATGCTTCTCCCAAAGTGCTACGCCCAAAAGCCCCAGCAGTGAGGCTCCAGGCTGCGTCTGCTTCCCGACTTGTCCATCCGAAATAGTCCAGCTGAACTTAAGCATTGGACCTCCAACGTTACCGCCTGCTTTGCCGATCCACGCGGGAGGATATCGAGTAATATTTCGGAACTAGTTAAAGATATCTAGTCCTACCTGGACAAGAAGAGGTAGGATAAAGCATCGTAACAAACTAAGTACTTGACAACTAACTGCCGTCAGCGTTGTGTTCCCTTTCTGGACACGAAGCCTCGACATCGTGTGACAAGCTCTCAACCTTCCAGGAATCGGATACGTTTGCTTCGACGGCCGTGTATCTTCCCGAGACCGCGAAGTGGCTCTTAAGCGCCTTCGCGGCGATCCGCAGGCTGGGATCATGCTCATCACCACGTCCTGCGGTGCTGTTGGGTACGAACTTGGCACCCTCCACCCCCTTTCCCCCATATCAAGTGATTGTGTTAATGATCAACTCAGATTGGATCTCACGGCAGTATCTCGCGTTTACCTGCTCGAGCCCCAATGGAACCCCACGATGGAAGACCAAGCCCTGGTACGTGTTCACCGGATGGGCCAGAAACGCCCCGTGGCAACAGTCCGCTTCATCGTCGAGGAATCCTTTGAAGAGGCAATCCTTCTCCACAGTAACACAATTGTACTATGCTGACACACCGTGAAGCACGTCATGAAAATCCAGGGTCGGAAGCGCCAGTTCGCCGATTTGCTCCTCTCCGCTAACAGGTTTGGGGAGGCCAGCACGACTCGGGAGAAGTACCAAGTAAGTCTTTTCAATTGTTGCATAACTATCTACTCTATAGAGAATGGCGTCTAGTACAATGCTTCCCCTCCAACCGCAAACATTAGAATAACACTTCCCCTTCATATTTCACCCAGCACACAGACTTGCAAACCTTCAGTTCGTTTAATGCGAACCGAGACCGTGGCTTCCGAGCCAGGACTGGATATACTGGTACCCAGCAGTGGCGTTGTAGTGACCCGTCAAGCCGTGGCCGGTGTTGGGGTGGATGTAAGCCTCGAAGTTGTTGGGCGCGACGTTGGGGAAACTCGTGATGGCCTCGCCCGGGATAGAGGATGCATTGGTGCCGGTCTTGAAGCAGTCACCGCCGCAAATGGGAAGATCGGCAGCTGGGGTACCGGGTTAGTTAATAAACACGAAAGCAAACTTGGAAATGGATGTCGGTGCCAAGCATTAATATGGACTTACAGCCAGTAAAGATCAGAACAGGGCCGGCGAAGGCGTTCGTGGGCGATATGTCTCCAAATGTAAGTAGCTCGCCCAGCGTGGCGGGCTGCTTGATTTTCTCAGTGTACTCCAGCATTGCGGGATCGAAGAAGGGCGGGGTGAAGAACTAAAACGCGTTCCATAATTAGTTCTTCAATCATTCTCAACATGAATTGAAGAGAAGCTTACCTGGTACAGAGTGGCCTGCGCGTCGCTCGCAACAATGTAACCGTCAGGCAAGTCCAGCGGCGCCGGCAGAACGGTGAGATCGATTGGCTGGATCCAGTCGAACAGCGGCGACTGCGTGAACAAGAAGTTGTCGACCGTCTGCGCCAGGTCAGGGCTGCCGAAGCGCAAGGGAGAGTTGAGCGAGGCCTGCTGGAAGTTGCCGCCAGCGGCGAAGTATCCGCTATAGGGCGAGTGGAGGGAGAAACCGGTGAGCACGAGGCCTTGGGTCTCGTTGGGGTATAAGTTGGCAAAGCCGTAGGACTGGATCGAGCCGAATGAGTGGCCGACGTGCACGATATTCGGGTAGCTATGGTTAACGCCAGGGAATGTGCCTTCGCGCATCATAGTTGTTAGCGCGCGTAGCGCGGCGATCTGTAGTTGGATCTGGATCTCGTTGAGCGGCTCGCCGTGCTGCGACAGGCCAGTCCCGAGGCGGTCGTAGTTCAGCGTGACGAAGCCGGCGTCCAGGGCGGCGTTGACGTAGGAATAGTTGTAGTTGTGGAAAGCCAGGTCCCAATAGCTGAGGCAAGGTTAGACCATGATGAAGCTCTCCAGCTCGGGCAGAACTCACGCCTTGTCAAAGCCGGCACCATGCGTGAGAATCTGGAGAACTGGGTTCTTGGGGGTCTTGGCATCATCGTAGCAGAACTCGGTGCTGATATTATATGTGCCGCGGACGGTGTGGTATCCGGTGAGGGCCTCGTTGGAAAAGTTGTGGCCCTGGCGGGTGAGGTTCAAGATGAACGAGGTGACATCAAGGTTGTTATGGGGAATAGGGACCGAGTACTGGGCATTGCGCGCCTCAATATCCACCGGCACAGTCTGGTTGAGGCATTGCTTCGCGGCGGCAGCCACGGAGACAAGCGCGGTGCATGTTGCAAGAGCTTTGACGAGCATTCTGGACGATGAGGCAGCAGCAACGCAAAGGGAAGGGAAGAAGGTTGGGTGGTTGTAGGGTGCAGCTTCTCCGGAGCAAATCTTCGGCTTCTTATACGGACGACCAGCGGCTCTGGAGGGTTGGGGATGGCGTGCTGGACCCTCGGGTTGGCTAACCAGGGCAGGAGAGGTCGTCAGGAGCTGCGGCAATACTAGGTGCATCGTGGGCTTTCCGCCATGTGCTAAGATGTGCACCGCCGGGTGGGACATGCGGCCTCTCGTACCTGCAAGGTCTGACGTCAATGGGCAGTGGCAGGCGGGCTGCCAAAAGGCCGCGTTTGCTGGCGAGGCAGGCTTGGTCAGTATGGGTAAAGAAAACGAGCCTTACAAAGCTAAACGAGAGGCGGGAGCGACCGCAGAGCATTTGGAATTGGGCATTTAGGCGCCGGACCGGGCCGGTAGAGATGCATGAATAAGCCTGAGCCTCCACTGCCGAATAAGCCCTACCTCCAAGGAGGGAGGTGTGTATGAATCCTGAATAAGCCCTACTCGTGATTCTGCTCGCTAAACTGCCGTATTATTTGAAATTTGAAAATTTGTAATTTGGCGCTAGTAGTCAGCTCTAATATCTATCCATATCTTGCCTTAGGTGAGCACTAACACTCGAGATTCCAAATGGCCCCCCGCTTACCAGCCGTGTCTGGCCGTTGACCGCCTTCTGAGCGCATACTACACCCCGGCATCAGCACCGTCATCATCCTCGGCCTACGCCACGAACGACAGCAGCGGCACGATACACGCTCTTGCACCGGTTGTACGGCATCACCGACCGAATCTCCAGCCCGCCGAACTGCGCCCCGTCCTCAGTAGCCTCGCATGCCGTCACGCGCGTGCCGCGCCATGGCACGCAGCGGTCTCCGCACGCTACTGTGGTTGTAGAGAGCGGTGCTGTAGGCGAAGGCTTTGGTCAGGACGGTGGTCGGGATGTGCGTGAGATGCGCGCGTGCTTGTTCGGCGGTTGCGAGCGCGAGGTTGGCGCAGGTCCGAGGCGATCTCACAACAAAGGAGTCCTCCACGGAAGTCGAGAGCTAGGAAAGCGTCGAACACATCCCGCGCGAGTGGCTGTGGAGGATGTTTGGTGTAGTAAAGGCCGTTGGCGAAGGTCAAGAGGACGTGCGTCCGCGTGAGGACGCGTTTCGATGCGCAAGTGCGGGGAAACAAACAACGCGTCCGAAACAACACCACCTCCACTCCTTTCTGCACTCCACCACCGACCCCATCCTCCCTCTCCCGCCCGCAATCTCTCAGCAAAGTATCTGTCTCTTCGAGATCCACGTGAAGACGCATTGATTGACAGGTGCAGGCTCGTCGCTCAGCTCGCAGCGGCCGGCCCGCGTTCCGGAGACTGCTCCTCCTCATCCGCCTATGCGCTCCGCCCGAGGCCCGTTCTACGCTCGTTCCGCAATCGAAAGAGTCAAGGCTGCTTGGGATTCCCCGAGTCCGAAAGCCTGGAGGGTGGTGGGGTAGGTAGCGGCAATCATCGCACCCTCGCTCGGCGGGCCGTGTGGGCTGGACGGACATACGCCTGCTGGGGGCCTGTCCTTCGCGGATTCCGCGTCATATTGGGATGTGGGTGCCGTGAACAGGGCCTGAAATGGGTCCTGGGGCGCGGTCCGCTGCATCTTCGGTGGCGCGGAGGGGATCCGTGAGCAGGCCATGCGTCTTGCACCCGGCAGTGCGTTGAATGGGAGATGACCTGCTGGGGGCCTGTCCTTCACAGGATTCCGCGTCATTTGCGGATGTGGGCTTCACGCACAGAGCCTGGAATGGCTCTTGGGGCATGTTTCGCTACATTCTCGGTGGCGTGGAAGGATCTCGCGAGCAGGCCATGCTTCGTGCACCTCGTAGGAGTGCAGAGCGCCATGAACACTTCTCTGTCAGTCCTCTCACGCGTATACTGTTGCAAGAGTGCGGAGCCAAGGCTGCTCGGAACTTCAACAGTTTGCAAAGCCTGGGTGGGCGGGTTTCCCGGGCGTCGCGTCTCGCGCCCCGGGGGCACAGTTTTTTCATTCATATCTCTCTGACCAGTAGTTAAGGCCCAGACTTTTCAGTCGTGATAATAGCTTCTCACCATCAGGAATTAGCCGCACCATTATCCGTTCCCGGCTTTCATCTTCTAGCCGACAGAGCCGCCTGCTGTGCTCAGTGGACGTCTGAAACGGGTGCTATCGAGCTGTTAACCTCACCAAGCCAGCTCTCCTGCAGGATCGGCTATGATCGTACCAGTGGGGCCGCCCTTTTCCGTCTCTTCGTGCCTATCGCCTCCAAGGCGGCCCCAAACAACCGGAAAACTCCATTATACGTGTACATCGACCCTCTACATGTTTCTTAGTTGCACTCTTTGTCGTTGGATCGCAGCCAAGTAACGCAGGCGTGCGTAAGCTTCCTCGTTTCCTCCAGGCAGTGCTCATCATCTGCGGACGTCATGGACTTTGTCTGGCAAGCGAGGCAGATAGTCACTCACCGCTGCAGCAGTGCGGGCGAGCCCACAGGCCGTCGTGGATGAAGCAATGGATCTTTCCGCAAAGGGAGACAGGACCTCTGTTTGCGGCTGGGGAAGAACTTGCGGCAGGCCCCTCGGAATTCGATTGGACGTTGGACGAGGTGGACGGCGTCGAGACGAGGATCCGAGATGATGTTTTTGTTGCGCTGTCGGTGGACATTTGCATATGCCGCAACGCGATACAATACCCACGACTACTTTTTGTGTCTTTTTTTCAGCGCTATATACCACCAGATTTCGGGATGTAAATGGACGAGTATATGCTGCTCAGCCTTCTCCGAGCTCAACCACAACCCATGCCTGGTTTCCGCTTAGATTCATCTCACGTTCGGCCGGTAGAAAAGTGCGGAGAGCCCCTGGTAGTATCTACTAGCGGAGCTGACTATAAGAGCACGGCGGGCGCAAGGAATCGTTTGGGAACCGTCCCACCGCTCAGAGGCTGAGGCTGGTAGTCATCTCTGTAGACGGCTGGGGAGTGGCGGCAGCCAGGCATTTCGAGCTACGGCTTTTTGCAGCGCGAAAGGCTATTGATCGTGGTTGCCGTTGGAGGGAGATCCAGCCAGAAAGTCCGTGGATACTGGAGGAGGTCGAGGGAAGTAGGGGGAAAGGTTGGATCAGGTGGATAGACCAAAGGGTTAGAAGGATGGATCTGGTAATTAGTAAGTTTGCTCGGATGGAAAGAATACGGCGCCAAGTCCGTTTAGGCAAGGAGAGGGGAGGTATGTGTTCTATGCGAGCGGCGTGGTAGCTGTGGGATTACTTGAGCTTTCGGTTCGCACTTCCCTTACCCCTGCCATCCATTCAAGACCGCTCCCCCCGCCTTGGCGTTAAGAGGCGCTGATTATTCTCCACAGCCTCGTTCTTGAAGATTTCGTTAGCCTCGCTCGATGGCACGTCCTCCATTTGCACTATGGAGAAGCTCTAAACGATCCAGTGTACGCAGAATCCATCTCCCGAGTGTTTTGCTGCCACGACATCTTTTACACTCCGGAGATACGGAGTGTAGACGGGCTTGGTCGGTTCCCTGAACAGGATTACGGGCGCTAAGTTGCGGCACAGTATACGGCGCATTAAGCACCGCAGGCTGTTACGAGGGGACAAGACCTGCACTGCCAATGCACCGTCCCGCCTCCCCGACGGGCCTGGAGGGTGAGGACTGGACGGGATTCATCCTGGCCAGCATAGGGATGTCCATCCTGGCGCTAAGAGCCGGGCGAATGTATCGCCCGATCGCTGGTATATATCTCGCACTTTTCCAAGTCCCTGAAGAGCCTTCAAGGAGAAACTATCTTGTTATACCCAGTGTCAGGGCAGTCGGACTTTTGTTGCCCATCACTTCCTCGCTCGTGCTCACCTTCTCGATTCACCATAACCCACCTTGTTCAAGTCGCACCGTTCCCGGCGAAGGAGAAGGATTGCATCGGTCAAGAAACCAGCATTCCCCAAATCATCGACGAATGCCTTCCAACAAGGATCGTCTTTATATCGCGCTTTACGCTCGTGGCGGGGCTCCTCAGATGCCAGGGAAAGAAGATACGTGCGTTATAATGAGATTCAAACAGCAACAGGCCACTAATGCAAAGGTCGGCCGGTAGCTACCACTGGGCTTTTCTTATCGCGCCGAAGAACGAAGTCGAAGGCGGCCAGGGCGTGCGGTATCACGCGAAGGAAAGACCGAAGCAGGGCGGGGGATCCGAATGGTTCTTTGAAGAGCGAGACGTACCTCTTGTCCCTACGAGCATGCACTTGATTAGACTCGTCAAAAGTCACCGAAATACTTCTGACGAATCTGCTCCATCGCCAGCTCTTGCGGCATCGGATCCAAAAACCTGTCGATCTCATCTCGCCAGAAGCTGTTCTGCGGGTTTACCTGGCTGGCTGTGGTGTATTCCCAGTAAGATGGAAACCATCCGGCGGTCTCCCAGTCGATGAGTCCGACAATCTCATCTCCTTGGACCAGGATATTCAGACTGCTGAGGTCACCGTGAGTAAAGGTTGGCGGTGGCCAGGGCCGATCTTGCAGTCTTATAAGCTCATTCAGATCCGGGTCCAAGTTGGGGTCGGCCACCATGCCTCCACGCAAATGCCTGTGGAATTCTCCGATGCTTTCGAACGGCCCAAGCCGTAAAGAAGGCCCCGGCAGGCGAGGATCGTACAGGGATCCGCCATCGACGTTGCACACGCCTGTTCCCGGAGCAGGTATCTTTCGCATCTCCCGGATCCATCCACTAAGCCTTGAAAGAATCTTAGCCTTGGACTCTTCGCTCCGATGCACCCATCCGCGCCCAAGGGTGTCCCCTTCAATTCGCTCCATGACAATATAGGTCCAACCGCGCCGCGAGAATGCGCAATGCACCTTGGGTACCGGGATGGTGGTGTTCTGGGCGACGAAACGCATGGTGGATGCTTCAGAGAGATGCACTCGAGGTCCATACTTAACGCAGACCTTGCGGGACAGCATGAGAACGTTGCCTTTGCGAGGCCGGAAACGCTTTAGGAGTGCAATCAGGACGAGAACGGTATATCGGTGCATCCAAGTGTCGTTGACGTGACAGTATTCCAGCATGGCTGGCTTTTGCTCGCGCCATTGCGCACTGTTCCGCTCCATCTCTCGGCCGCAGGATACTCGGACGGTCGTCGGACGCCACGCCGCGAAATACCGTGGAGGGCTGGGCCGGAACGGTAGGGTAAAGCGCTGTAGCGATAGCGGCGGCGGCGGCGGCGGGACCGAAGAGGAGGATGTGGGCGCACGTGGAGACTCGTGTTCGAATACAGCTGGTGGAGTGACGACAGGCGGGCCGGGCGTGGGTGGACTGCGCGTGCGTGTCAGAGCAGCGTGGGCGGTGGTGATGGGGTCGGTGGCGACGGGCGGATGCACGCAAGGGCGCGCGAAGTCTCCTGACAGCCTTGACTCCTCTCGACTACACGCAACCGCTGTGAGCAAGCCGACGAATGTCTAGAAGAACTACCCAACGGCTCGGAAGGACGACGGGAATCCCGAAGGTGCGATCGGCGACCACAATCGCAGTCCCTACAGACCCCAGGTCTTCTGCCAAAGGGACCCGCGGCGGCAAGCCCGCGGACGTTTGGGAGGTAGTTCCTGGAAGTTTATCGCGGTCTGCTCGCGCTGTCCGGGACTCTCGTCGCATCAATCCAAACTTTTAGGCCCAGACAGCCGTTTGCCTCGCACCCAGCAGCTGCAGAACTGTAGTATAACTCGGTGCGGCCTGCGCACAAGCTGCTTGAGCAATGCACCAAGCAACCGTGACGCTGTACAATGCGCAGGGCGATCGGTCGGTCGGTCGGTGAAACGGTCGATCGCACAGTCGGTGGAACGGTCGGTCGCACGGCTATTCGGTTGCGGCGCGCGTGAAGACGCCGCGGAAGAAGACAGGGCCGGCTAAGTCATGAAGCGAGATGGAACGATGGGTGTTGATGGCGAGGGTGATGAGAAGTGGTTGGGAGAAGAGGAGGGCGGTGTTGGTGGGAGCTTGCGCCTTATCTCGGCTCCGATAGGCTCACTCCACACCTAAGCCCAGACCAAGGTGGTATCAGGTACACAGTTGCTGCTTAAGCTGCCAGAGGAAATATACGGGTCGTGTAAACGTTAATTATGATTATAAGAAAAAGAAATAGAACTGTCGGACATGGCCACGGGAAACAATGCCCTCGACGATGCGGGATCGGCACGTCGGGTACGTATATGGTGGCATGCAAAGAGTGGAGTCGGCCCAGTGGACTATCGGATGGCAACTCGGGGCCAGGCGGCCAGGCTGCGCGAACGGGGGCTTCAATTTCTTGCTCCGGATCCTGCTCTCTGCTCTCCCCAGCTCATTCTTTTCATCCCACCCGTTTTTCAACACGCTCATCCAGCAGTGGCTGGCCACGCGGAGACGCACCTAAACAGTCGTCACAGACGAGCCGTCCAGATGGTTAAACCGAAGTAGCATCGACGCGCATCCAAAGAGGCCGGTAACAACAATATGATAGACAAGCAAGCAGCTATCCAGCTAGTATGCCACGACACGGGGCTGGCCGGACGAGAATCGGGATCGTAACACGGACTTCGCCCCCTCCGCTGCTGGATGCCTTCTTAATGGATGATATAGTAGAAACAACATCATGCGCCCAGGGCCCCGGCAGGGCAGCGTACGCAAAACGGGAAAGGCAGATAAAAGGGGGGACGACCGGACCAGAAGATGGAGCGGCAGACGAGGGCGATTCGACGGCAGGAGCTGGTGCTAGAGCACCGGACGAGCGGTAAGCGGATTGTGCAGTAGCTGGTGGACTGCTTAGAGTGGCTGCTGTTGGATACGGCGGCGGTGAGGCAGCAGCGTCGGGATGGCGACGGTAATGGTGAGGAGGACGATAATAATGATGATGATTATAGCGATGGAGCTGAGATTACAGGCTAAGATGGGCTTGCTAAGGGGTGGTAGATGCTACTACCGAGAAGACGATGTTGTAAACAATGATAGAGCCGGAGTTTATTGTTTCCCTTTCTTTCTAAACAATGATAGAGCGGGAGTTCATTGTTTTTCTTTCTTTCTTGCATATTGCTCATCAGCTCTATTCGTAATAGTTCTGGTACATTGTCTATAATTGTTTCTTACAAATTATCTGTAGTTAATGCTAAAGTAGAGTAGTACATTGTTTATTGTTTTTTGTAAGTTATATGTAATCAATGTCAGAGTAGATTGAGAAGTATTTAACACTCTACATCCCTTCCTTTTGGTCCAGCAGAGCAGTTCCAACTCTTCCTTAGGTCTTCCCACCAGAGCAGCGACACCAAAGCAGAGCAGCGACACCAAAGCACAGCAGCGACGCGAAAGCACAGCAGCGACACGAAAGCAGAAGACATTGATCCCATCATGTCGCGGGACAACGACGACGTAAGGGCGGAGCTGGAGTACCCCGAGTGTCGGGTCGACGAGGCGCTTCAGCAGGGAGAGGAAGCCCTGCAGGAAGCTACGCAAGCCAAGACCCACGCACGACGCGCAGAGGCAGAAACCCGCAGGCTGTTAGCAGAGCGCCACTCAGAGAGACAGCAGAAGCAAAATGTGTGGACATATGTTAACGAGCTACGGGTAGAACGCAGGGAGCTATTCCCACAGCGTAACGAGCTATGGGAAAAATGCTGGAAGGACGCGAACAGGCAGATCGCGCAGAGGGTAGAGGCAGAACGCGATGGCCTAAAGGCAAAGAGCGACAAACTCTTAGCAGAGCGCAGCAAGCTCTTGGCAGAATTCGACGAGCTATTGGCAGAACGCAACGCAGACAGGCAGCGCGCCCAAGGTGTAGAAGCAGAGCGCGATACGCTAAAGGCAGTGGTCGACGAGCTGAAGGAGAGCGCGTACCGGGAGCAGATAGAGATGACGGAGCGCAACGCGCAGATGGCGGAGAGGGCCACCGGTCTCAAAGACTCGTACGAGCGTGTGGCCGCGGAGCGCGACGTGCTCGAGAGGTTGCTTCATGAGACCGCGCAGCGCAACACGCAGATGGCCAAGAGCGTCACCGGTCTCAACGACTCGTACGAGCGTGTGGCCGCGGAGCGCGACGTGCTCGAGAGGTTGCTTCATGAGATCGCGCAGCGCAACACGCAGATGGCCAAGAGCGTCACCGGTCTCAACGACTCGTACAAGCGTACAGCCGCGGAGCGCGACGTGCTCAAGAACTTGGTTCATGAGACCGCGGAGCACAATGCGCAGATGGCCGACAGGATCACCTGTCTCTCAGACTCGTACAAGCATGCGGCCGCGGAGCGCGACGTGCTCCAGGACTCGGTTCATGAGTTCGCGAAGAGCAACGTGCAGATGGACGAGAGGGTCACCTGTCTCAAAGACTCGTACGAGCGTGCGGCCGCGGAGATTGACGCGCTCCAAGACTTAGTCAAAGAGGAGCGCAAGAAGACAGCCGCGGCGGAGCGCAGGGAGGAGGCAGAGCGCCAGAAAGGGGCCCGCATTGTCGAAGAGGAGCGCAAGAAGACGGTCCATTTAGTCGAAGAGGAGCGCAAGAAGACGGTAGCGGCGGAGCGTAGGAGGGAGGCAGAGCGCGAGAAAGGGGCCCGCATCGTCGAAGAGGAGCGCAAGAAGGCGGCCCATTTAGAAGAGGAGCGCAAGAAGACGGCAGCGGCGGAGCGCAGGGAGGAGGCGGCGCGTAGAAAGGCGGCTGCGTCCGCGGAGAGCGCCGCGCTCCTTCGTCTCCGAGTGCAAGCAGCAGAGTCAAGCGCCGAGGCAGCGAAGCAAAGCGACGCAGAGTCGCAGGAGCGAGCGCAACGGGCCATGGCGGAAGCCGAGGCGGCGAAGCAGAGCGCCGCGGAGGCGGAGGAGCGAGCGCAACGGGCTATGGCGGAGGCTAAGGCGGCGAAGCGCAGTGCTGCAAAGTTGGAGAAGCGTGCTAAGGAGCACGTGCAAGCAGTAGAAGCAAAGGCCGAGGAACGAGTACAACAGGTGCTCGCCACGGCCGACGAGCGCGTAGAGGAAAAGAACGAGGAGATGTACGCGACGCGCGACACATTAAGAACGCTGGCGGCCTACATAATGCAGTTTGTACGCGACGATGGAGGACAAGCGGAGCGGTCGCCGGGTCCGTATTCGCCGGGTTGGTTAGCTTCGAGGACGGATGAGGAGCTGGAGGCTGAGTTGAGGATGTTGTTGGAGTCGCGTATGGAATGGTGAATAGGTGTGTGTGTATATACCGCTGGTGGTGGTGGTTAGTTGTTGTATTAGTCGAGAAAACGCGATGATAACTGCACTAGATAAGTAGTATAAAGACTAAGAGAGCGGCTAGCTAGGGCAAGGCTTTTATACCCTCATTGTTTTAGGAAACATATAACTGTAACCACTGTCTCCTTTCGTTTTCGAACTCTTCTTCCCTCCTTTTTCTTTTCCGTGAGTATTTGTCATGTGCGTTAAAGCGGTCCCGAGTTGGACGTCTTTGCCGTGCCACTAAAGCAAGGAAGTGACATGCAGAGAAGAAAGTAGATGGCTGGGTCGAGGCTGTGCAAGGGCGGTACGTGTTAGTAGACCGTTACCTAGAACCACTTTAGCCATTCACATCCTCAGGTTGTCGAATTGTAAAACCAGCCTTGTCCGCATAGAGGGAAGGCAAATTGTGCGATGTAGGACAGTAGGAGGCTGACGCACATAGGTTTCAGTCCACAGATCTGTTTTCGGCCCCCAATACATAGCTTCGCGCTACATTGGGCTGTGCATTGGGGAGGAAACAATGTAACATTGCACAGTATTACCGTCAGCCGGCCAGCCGCGCAAGTTAAAAGCCTCTGGAATCTACGGAGAGAGGCTATTATACCCACACAACAAACGCTACTTACTGAAGCTGGATAAATCTAGGCCTTTTGAGACTTATTCTGACCAGAGAGATGGAGCACGACGAATCCATTAATCAACCACCATCGAACGGCGCCGATATTCCACTCCTTAGCTACCCATCACCCGCACAAGGCGTTTCGGATACCGATCAGGCTGCACCGTCTCCGCTCCGGCAAGAAGATTGGGATGAATCAGATGCACAAACCACAACGACTAGCCATTCAGAGTCGTCCAACAACTCACGGGTCCGTGATCTCTCGTTCGAGGAGATATCCTGGAGGGATAACGAAACGCTGTTCCCGTTGAGCAATCGGAGGAGACTGGTGACCCAAAGGGTGCGCTGACATGCACCATATTCAAAATGAAACGCTGATGTAGTATTCAGGCTTTCGCGAAGCAGATATCACAAGGCATCTGAGCCCAGCCACGTGCGTCCATACTTTCTCGATAAGACTCTCTTCGTCCTTGTAAGCGCCCCGGTCTTGACCCTGTCGCTCATTGTCGCATTGATCTGCGCCATCTCCGGCACCCATAACGGCTTAGGGGATGACAACGGCTCTGCTATTCTCCTCTTTGGGTGGAGGTTTACTCCGTCTCTTATAGCGGTTCTCTACGTCCAATTGACATCTATGCTCCTCGATGGCATCAAGAATTCTGAGCCCTTTGCTCGCCTAGCACGGCCTGAGGGTGCACCGGCAGCGTACACCTTATTCCAGTCCCCTGGGGCTTGGTGGAATGCTTTGGCCGACGGTCTCTCCACTCAAAGAATTGGCGGCCGCCGAAGTTGGCCTTAATATATGCCGCCTGTCTAAACATCATCGGGTTCCTAGCAGTATCTCCCTTGTCGTCGTCTATACTCGTCTCTCAAGATATGCCCATTTCACACGGTGTTGGGTTTTCCAGGGCAGTTCTAAAAACGGATTCGTCCCTAATGCAACTTCTGGTTGGAAGAGAGACATATCTACGAACAATAGGTCGTATCCGACAGAACATCTCGACATCGGCATGGATTCCCGACGACTACGCAATCGTCCCTTTCTGGCTCTCACACTTGGATAAAGTTCCACTTGGTCCGTTTCTCTTAACATCGACTGAGATTTGGCAAGCCGAAACGCTGGTACTACAAAGCAAACTCAAGTGCAACTCAATGATTCTCGCAGCAACTGGCTCCACCAGTTATATCGTCAATTCAACATATGAACAATATGAAGAAGCTGAAGCCTCAGTTCTTCTGGAAAGTGACGACGGAGGCACTGATGATCTGAGTTTGGATTACGCGGCGGGGGCAGATATGATTACGCTAGGAGGCTTTTCCTGGCTTCTCGGTGACAACCAAGACACATTTAGCGGTGACAGGGACGTAACACATTTCTCCCGCCTCAACCATTTAGGACCGTGCCGACAGCGGGAGTTTCTACTTGCAACGACACCCTGGAGAGTAGGGAACATCAGCTTCCCCGCAGAGAAACGCCAAAAGACGCGTACGAGTAATACAGGCACAAACAGCGCACGGGACATATTAGCACTTTGGTTTGGAGAGGCAAAGATAGGCGCGGCAGTAATTTGGTGAGGCAAGGCAGGGCGGTAGAGCGGCGGGAGGACTAGAACGGTTAAGGCAAAAAAAAAACCTGTTGAATGGATTCGAGAGTTGGGTGCAATAATGGATTATATATTATAGGATAATACCTATCGTATAAGGAAATGGCGCTCTTCGAAGCATAACAGACCAGACCAAGACGAGGTGCTTAGCGAGTGGTCCTCCATATTGCAGACGTACGCGAAACGCTGCCGGCAATAGCTGCTTTGCTGAGAGTTGTCTCCGATATGTACGCTGAGATGAATCATGTAGCAGGTCTGTGGGAGCCAGATCTACATTTTGAACTTCTCTTGTGAACAAATGCCTAGAAACATAATTCTCTTTACCTTCAAAAGATTGTTGAGGAGTCGCATATGGGCCGAACATGCTGACCTGGGCCCGAGGAGTTGGACTCAGCGATGACTCCTTCGGTCGTGAATCCGATCTACGCGATATAACACTTAATGTTGAAGAGTTCAACCAGTTCGGGCGAGTCTTCGGCGGACACCTGCTGTTGGACGCAAAGACCTTCGAGCTCCCTCGTGGTGCTCAGGGCAACCCGAACTTCGCGGCTGCGCCGGAAGGCGATGGCTGGGCATCGTTCTCTACTTCCCTTTACGCTCAAAAGAACATGAATACATGGAATATTTCCGACTGTAATTATTGCGGTGCGAAGAATTCGAATGGTTATTTTCATGGACCAATAGCCCGCCCGTTTAAGGCTTTGGTGTCGAGTTCCAATCTCAGCGAAACCAGCATGGAAAGCCGCCCATACCTAACCGACGCGGAGATCATACTCAGTATCCTCTATCTCTCAACAGACAAAGAGGACGAGTTTATCAAAGTTGGCGTCTTCGATTTTAAGAACGGAGGGCTAGGTAGAAGAAGGTTTGGATGGGGATAAAGTAACGTAATGTAGGGAAATTCGTTCCTTCGACGCACTGATTCCTACACCTCGGTACTCTGTTCTCCCTCGGATCTATTATTATCTAGGTTATATTACAATAACATAAGACATTCAATCAACTACACTAGGAGAGTTGGATAGAATGCAACCCACTAAACCTCGATTAATTTCATTTGTTACCCTTCTTTCTACCCTGATCGATCTCATGCTCGACCCCCGCCTTCTCCGCTGGACTAGGAGAGACTGCATCCTCTTCAGCCCCGTCGATGTTGGCATCCTCGTCCTTGATATTAATAAAATGACTATTTTCCTTACAGAGTCGCGCCACTGCAATCCCCGAAACCTTTCTTTGAAACGCAAGAACGTACTCATCAAAGTACTTATCTCCCGAACCATGCTTTCCAAAAGATTGTGCATACGCCAACAACCTATCCACCAAGTCCTCTCCCTCTGCAATCTGAAATGTCCAACACGCATCCGCAGCTTCATCGTCCTCGGCGAGTAAAACATCGACGTCGTAGGTCTTGTTGCCTGTCTGGAAGGCGGTTGGATGTAGATGCGTTGTTCGAACAGTAAATGACTGTTTCGGGTTGCTTCGCTGGATGGTGGCGACATAGACAAGGGATGCGACTTGAATGCTCAAGTAACTCGGCTGGACGCACAATGGCCAGGTACGGGGACAGTGCGTTGAGGTCCTCGAGCTTCTTTGGAGATGAGGCGACACGTATCGGGAAAAAAGGTTTCTAGACATGGTGTTGTGTAAGAGTGACATGTAAAGATCAATGATCCTAGAGATGCCAGGGCGTTGATTCATCGAAAGATTAAATGCGTTGAGAAATTCTTTATTTCTTCGATCATAATGATTACAGCTACCCCTTTACAACTGCAGAAGCAAGGGATCCTGCTCCTTGGACCGACAGGGATATCTCGCTAGTCCCTGTAGTATTGGTAGGCGGGCGTCTAGGGCGTTCGAGGTATAGCGTGGCCCCTTGCGTAGGAGCGGAATCCATCGTACTAAGTAAGGGTGGATTCACGTCTTTTAGGTAGGGCTGCAAGACCATTCGTCTTTTTCACTAGTGGGGCGGCTGAAACACCTGGTAGGATACGGGCGCACGACATGTGTGTAAGTTGCCAAGACCAGATGTAAATCGAAACCCCACCTGTCCCACTCCTCCTTCCTCTCCACACCTACCTCATCGTTTTGCATCACCCCATCCACCCCACCCACAACGCCATTGCCCATCTCCGCGCCCTCATTTCCTCGTTCCCGCTCGCTCGTCAAGGTCGCCGCCCGGCTTGGCTGCTTGTGATCACTGACCCTGGGGGTGCCTAACAGCTCATCCCTTGGAGTTAGACAATATACTTGGAGTTAGACATTTTTTTCTTATAATTAGGTTCTATAGATCTAGACGATTATAAAAATATATAGGGACTACCCCCTTATTCTAAGGGG
>JBAWJY010000102.1:0-64023 GCA_037356115.1 Neofusicoccum sp. Z2
TGACTATCCCGTACTGATTGGTTGACGTGGCTGGCAGGCAAAACTACACAGCTCTCTCGTTCGAAGCACAAACTCTCTCGACAAGCTCACCCGGGAGCTGCGGGTGGCGGAGTCTGGCCATGATATCTATGAGCTTGTGGAGGGGTTTGTTGGCGCGCTCGAGAAGCAGCGTGGTGAGAGTAGGGACGAGTGGCCGGAGGAGGTTAAGGAGCTTGGCGAGATTTTCGAGGAGATGAAGGCAGATAATGAGTGGTGGAATGCGGAGGACTGAGGGGTGGGGAGGGCTGAATGGGATTGGCAATAGTGAATTGGATTTGGGACAAGCTGGGAATTGTCTTTTGTCTATTGGCTGCTTTTTTTTGGGGAGGCGTGGGGCAGTGCATGGCTCGGAGTTTTCAGTATAGGGGGGTGTTGCAGCTGACGGTGAGCCTGAATTGCTCTCAACAAGGACAACTACATGGGGAGTTGGAGTATTCATCCAGGTGGCTGTTGCATTTATTGCAAAGCACTTCCTTATATGGATGGATGCTTCAGCTCTTGACAAATAAGCTGATTACAGGTTTAATCGGTGTTTTTGAGCGTTCATGTATTCACCGAATGCTCTCCCTCCACTCCTGTTCTGCCTCGAGCTCGCGCTGGAGCTTCCCCAGCGCGTGGACGCGCGTCTCCAAGTCCTCCTCCACGTTGGTAGCACTATATCCACGGACGCGCTCAAGGTCGACGGTGGCGAGGAGGCCAAGGAGCCGGTCGTTGGCCAGCTTAGCACGCGTCAGCGCCAGTTTGAAAAACTGGGATGGATGGGAAACTTACGCTATTGAGGATGGGCCAGGCATGATGAAAGAGCAGGTCCGCGTGGAGGGTGCAGAGCTGGTATGCCGTAGCACGCTCCGTGCCGGACAGCGGTGCACCGCTGGCCGTCGTGGCCGATCCGGACGCAAGGGCCGACATCCTGGCGCTGGCCTGGATAGATGGGAGATTTTTTTTTCAGTGACCATTTCCAAATGAGAAGGGATGAGGAGGGGGTTTCAGCGTTCCAGCCCGCGGGCGTGGTGGTGGGGGGGGGGGGAGGAAGGAAAAGAAAGAGGAGAACTTTAAATGAAAAGGGTTGGGAAGGGGAGGGGGGAGAAAAAAGAAGAAGAAAGAGAGATTAGTCTTCTTACCTTGAGCCCCTCCACGACCAGCGGGAGAAGGTCGATGATGATGCCCACATCAACCTCCATCTCATCCTCATCCTCGTTCTCATCCACAGAAGGTTTCTTGCTGAAGCTATAGGCGTATTAGTTAATAGAAAGGCTTAGCAGGACTCCTGGCCAACTTACACGGCCTCGACCATCTCCATGATCTTCGTACTTAGGCCGCCAATCTCGATGGCGCCCTCGCCATCTCCGTTGGTCTCGGTCGTAGCGCGCCAACTGTCGGCTACAGTACCCCTCTACATGACGCTCATGACCGAAGGAATCCACCGCTTCGGAGAAAGCATTGTTCCTTAAGCAGGCAGGAGGAAGTCCTTGCTATCCGGCCAGTGTTGCGCCTCATGAGTATTTGTTGGATGTTGCTCAAAATGCATTGAGGAGCCACCGAGACTGGAGATGCTCAATTGACTGGTTTCCCTGTGATGCTAGGGAGGCCTGTTATATACACAAAATGACAGATACATGATGAGGGTAGATTCGCTGGGTGTTGGTGGTTATTCGCGGAGGGTATATTCGGCGTACCAATGCCTCAGGCACCGTGCGTCAGGCGCCAGGCGCCGAAGCGCAACAGTATTGATCAACCTCTTTTGTGGGATGAATGCAGAGGCACAGCGTTTGTCATTTACCAAAGACCGCAAAAGATGTGCAACCGAATACTCACTCGATGTCCGCCAAAAATTGGCGTCATACATCTCGATGTCGAAACTTCCAAAGACAACTGTGCTTTGCCGCAATCCTCCTATCATCTCGTATATCTCCTTGCATGAACGGCCAGCTTTAGCTCGTACAAGATGGTTGCACCTGCTACCAACTTCCCAACCGCTCCGACGAGCCACTGCGCCACGCATAATTTCCTTGCCAAAACAAGGTTTGCACGAATGCCCCGCCAATCCAATTACCAACATCATCACCACGCGACTGAAGCACCCCAGAATTCTCTCCAAACTCCCCGCCAGTATTCCCGCCCAAACGGCGAACATGCGGACTCCGCAGGGAGCCTTCCACTGCATCCTAACAATTCTGGTCCTCGCCAGAAAAACTCTTCAGGACTGGGATATAGGCACCATCGACTCCAGCTGTGTGGAGGAAAACCATCTCATCTACTAAGGACCCTCGACCGATGGGCACGACTTTCGGTGCCAAGTGAATGTCGACGGCAATGAGCGAAGGATGCCTCTTGCTCAACACAATCTCCGAGGAGGCCGCTGCTGACGAGAAGCTAGTTGATGCATTGCCGTTAGCAATTGGGTCATGGTCACCGATTGATATGAGCCATCAACAGACGTCGCCTCTGCAGTGACGAGGATTGGCTGTGAGCGTATGGTGACTCGAGGAGTGTGCTGAGCGAGTATCGTCCGAGCTGAGGAGAAAGCCGCTTCTCGCTTTCAGCATCGCCGTTTGCATGTACGTTCCCGAGGACTGGCTGCGGTTAGGCTCTATCCAACTGAACCCTGCAAGTGGCACCGCGGCGCTGACGCTCCGTCACCGCCATGGTCTCTTGACAAAGAACGATGGTGGCGTGTACTTGTATATGCTCGACTCGAGAACCGACTAGTGGAGCACAAGTGACTAGATCCTCTCGATGAGCGACGTGGTACCACTTGCACCGATTGCGGCGAACCAGGCCAGGAGGGTTTGTGATTTTTCCAGCGGGATTGATGGGTCTTGCGGAACGTCCGCGGGAATATATGAGAAGATTGGCATGGTTGGTATTACGGCTACGTAATGATGGGGTTCGTGGCAGAGGTGGTCAGGTGCAGTTCGATGCCTGTCAAGCGGCCATGCAGGGACTTCGGCAGGATCTGGGATCTGTGGAGGAAGGGTGCGTGGCTTCGAGTGGAGGCTCTTCTATGGTATTTTTGTAAGTATGGCCCGTAGGAGAAAGAAATTGGCTTTTGATTTGTTAGCTTACCAGTCGCCAGTTCATTGCCATGGGCTGGAGGCATTTAGCTGTCTGCTGTTCCCCCTCTCAGTTTCTCCTTCGCAATCGCCGGATCCGCAGGCTGCTGTTGTTGAGACGTGTGATGACTCCACACTGGCCCGAACAAATGCCGCCGTTGACGCCGTGCATAGGAAAGGAGGTCCAAATTGGCATGCAGGCCAAAAATCGCGGACGTTTTGACCAATGTACATCCAAAGCCAGTCGTTTCTCCCGTCTTCAGCCCTAGACCAAAGCTTACGTTCCCCACTTTCCTTCATCTACAAGCCTTCCCCGCAATTCTGTACGACCGTGACTACCCAAACACAGGCCGTAAAATAGATGGCAGGGCGTGTGCCATTGGCTGAATTACCTTTCCGCATCTAGGAACCTGCTTCCACCTGACAAGGCAAGCCATCCCCGACCAATCGGAAACCGTAGCGCCCGAAGATTGCGTCTCTTATCGGCTTCATCCCACCCACCACTCTGTACCCCTCACGGCCGCTGTACACGTTGAGCCCGCCCTACACGCCGCAGTTGGTAAGCCCGCCAGATGACTCCAAGCGCCTGGTTTAAGATGTGTTGCACCCCCTCGTACCTTCGTTCCTGCACTGAGAACCGATAGAGCCGCAAGTATCATGGCGCCTTCAGCAGTTACTCCTCCGGCCCCTGTTGAGGCTAACCTCAACCAGAACAGCATCAATGGCCTGACAGAGAACTCCGCACGCTATGTCAAGCTGTGGCAAGAGAAAGTCCGCGGCGGTTTCGCTGCATTTCCGGTATGACCAACGAGCAAAGCCGACATTAACACAACATCATCTGACGCAAATACGCCCAGGTCGTTATCGACAAGGCAGACAATTACACCCTCACCGATGTCGATGGAAAACAATACATCGATCTGATCACCCAGTTCGCTGTTATGAACTTCGGCTACTCGCACCCAAAGATTGTCAAAGCAGCCGTGGATCAGATGCAGAAGATGCCGCTCCTCAACACCGGCTTCGTCAACCCACTTTACGCCGAGTTCGCTGATCGAATTACTAAGGTAAGCTGTAGCTCGTCCATTCGAGACGCGCCATGCATGTGCTGAGAAGAGCAGAAATTCGGTTTCGACTCCATCACCACCATGCTTTCCGGCTCCGAGGCTGTCGAGTCCGCCGTCAAGATTGCTCGGAAGTGGGCCTACGTGAAGAAGGGCATTCCAGCAGACCAGGCGTGGGTTTTGACGACGGATCGGTGCTACCATGGCATTACTTTGGCCACGATGCCTCTGTCAAATGTCATTGCTCAACGTGAGACCTCCTCCGCGCGTCTTGTGCCGTCGTAATGCTGATTGGCTGCCAGACTACGGACAGCATGTACCGAACGTTGGTCCCTTGGCTCCGTCGAGTGGTAAGCTCATTGAGTACGGAGAGCTCGATGTCCTGAAGGAGACGTTCGAGCAGGACGGCCACAGGATTGCCGCATTCATGTGCGAGCCCATCCAGGGTCTTGCAGGGTAAGCGTCTCCCTTCGTGCTTGAACGAAGCCACACTGACGTCCACCAAGCACACGCGTTCCGCCCAAAGGCTACCTCAAATCCGTCCAAGACCTCTGCCACAAACACAACATCCTCTTCATCTGCGACGAAGTCCAAACCGGCTACGCCCGCACCGGCACCGACCTCGCCTACCAACACGAAGAAGGCGTCAAGCCCGATCTCGTCACCCTCGGCAAAGCCGTCACAGGCGGTAAAGCAGCCCTTCCTCCCTCCCTCCCCCTCCACAACCCGCCCCCATCAATCCATTCCCCACCAGCCTTCAATCCGACTAACCAACCCGACCCACAGGAATGTACCCCATGTCCGTCGTCATGGGCCAATCCCACGCCATGGACGTCCTCTCCGCCGCCGAAATCGCCAGCACCTTCGCCGGCACCCCCGTCCCCTGCGCCGCCGCCCTCGCCACCCTCGACGTCCTCGAGCACGAAAACATGGCCGCCCGCGCCCGCGCCCTCGGCCAGCTCCTCACCGACACCATCGACAACCTCGCCCCGCCACACGTCCTCGAGCACCGAGGCAGGGGGCGGGGCTTGTTCCAGACGCTGGTGTTGGATACGAAGACGCCGGGTGTTTCGGCGAGGAGGGTGGCGGCGTTGGCGGCGTTGAGGGGCGTGTTGGTTGGGTGTGGGGGCGTGGATCGGGTGAGGTTTAGTCCGCCGTTGACGATTGAGGGGGAGGTGTTGGTGTGGGCGGTGGGGGTTGTGGTGCAGGCGATTAGGGATGTGGAGGGGTTGCGGGATTTTCCGGGGAGTGAGTTTATTAATTGAGATGGGGGGTCGTGGTGGTTTAGCTCTTTTTTTCGGGGCGGTGCGAGTATGGCGTAAGGATGTCCCATGCATTCATATTGATGAAGGAGCTTCCATTCAGGAAACTAAGTATAATCGATACAAGGAATCGAGATACGAAAACGAGTAATTGTATCAGGAAACCAGAGAACTCGATCAGTAACGGCCCCTCAACTACGCGAGCTCCTTTTTAGCGTCTTCCATATGAGGGTACCGTCACCGCTCAGATCGGACTCCTCGCCATCGGACTCGCCGAATCTCTCCTCTTTTGGTACGACAATTTCATCCATTATCATGCTTCTGTACTCTTCTATCTTCTCAAGGCCCACCGTGATCGTATCAGTCCCTAAGAAAGCAACCGGGCTTCTTCTCGGAACCAGCTTCTTGACCTTCTTGTGGACCTCCTTGGCGAATGCCCGATAGGCACGTGCAGCAGCTTCCAGATCTTGCCAGAATCAATATCATGTCAGCAGCCAACATGAGGAGCAGTCGGGCTGTATCATAAAACACGAGGTCAATGTTGACAGCACTGGAAGCTATGAAAACAGGAACCACTGATAAGTTATCACCGAAATCGTCCAAGATGTTTGACTTAAAGATTCGTGTGGCCATTTTGGCCGTGCTGCTTGGCAAGCCAAAACAAGCGAGCGTCAGCGCGCGCGGGTGCTTGCTGGCCAACAGGCTGTCGGGATGCCCTGAATTGGTGTTTTGATTGGTCGTGTCCAGAATTGTCGTGCATTTATTCGCGCTAATCCAGTTTTTGAGACGTTTTTTGCGCCATTGGCTAAGCCCAGAAACATGCAGCAGATCCCATGTGACAAAAGTAAGTGGTCCCATCATAGGCTGTGACGGCTAGCTACAATGATTTTCAGACACTGCACAAGCTGAGAGTTTGATTATGTCTTGGCTGGTTGCTCACTGGCCGGCAAACAGGCAATGCCTTGCCGTGGTCAGCAAGCAACCATACGCCACACGCTTGTAAAATTAAAACATCGATGATTCAATCCGAGAAGGGACAGGAACAGAGTGCATTTCCTATAGCAATGTACAAGGAGATGGCACGAGAGTGAGAATGTATATGGAAATGGTCGCCACATGGTGTACCGTATGCCAAGCAAACAAGGCTGCCTTAGGCCGTAAGCAGCCTCCTCTGCGTCAGTCACGACAGTCATCAGATATGCCTCATCTGCGAAGAGAGTCAGAGAGCGACAATAAGCCTTACCGTCAGATTCCAGGGCAAAGAACCTTTGATACGACGAGAAAATAGGTGATTCTACCTACTTGTGTAGGCAACAAGGGCCACCCCGGCATTGCGCCAGGCAGCAATCAGCAGGTAGGGCAGAAAGCGTCGGTGACTCACTTGTTCGCCGTCACCGTCGGTGTCTCGAAAGAGCCGGCCCACTGCTTGGTCTTAAAGTGCTGGTCGTCCGTGTCCAGGCCGCCGGTCGCTGGAACGCAGTGGCTGCTGCGCCTCAGACTCAGCCCCACAGCATTGGCCACTGACACCTACTTTCGGCTCTATTTTCCACACCTTAAACGGCATTGACACAACGAGGGGCATGATGTGTCATCGCCAAGAAGATCTACAATGGGTCGACCTTCCTAATCGAGTCCGACAGCAGCCAATGGCGTGACGTTGCTTGGCCCGCCATCGCTGCCTTAGCCTTTTTTTTGCTTTGCGTACATAGTAGTACGAGAATTGCAAGCCTTTCACAAGCCGTTCGCTTACCTGACGAGGCGCTGTAAGCGGTGTGGTCCTCCGGTCACGCTGACATGCGTGGTATCTTCTCCGAACCGGTCCCCGCGGGTCAAAAGCGGCAAGGCTCGTAATATGACTCCATGTCGGGCCGGATATCCTCCGCATCTCTTATATATACGCCTGCTCTCATTCAGATACTCAACATGTCTCTCTTCTCTCCAGACTCAGGACGAGCGCAGAAAGTACTGCCATTCTCAGCATTCATCATGGAGTCCACAAGCCCCGGCTCTGCGATGAGGCTCTTGGAAGCTCTCCATTACGCTTCCCCGGCCATTATCGGGCTTTATTATATCTTCGCGGTTTCTCTTGCGGCTTGCACGCTTCGGAAGACTACTGATCATGCTAGCGATGCAAAGAGGCGCAGGGTAGCCCTGTGGCTCTTGACGGCCGTAATTCTGACCTTTGTAAGTTGAAGAAGTCAAGATAATTGATCGCAAGTTTAACGGGCCTTTAGGTTGCTGAGGAGGCGCTCTACATACACTGGGGGCTCGTTCAAGACAAGTGGTGGGCGCCTAAACACACTACAGTAAGTTTGAAGTGTGGAAAGGACGGTGGGACCAAAAGTCGACTTCAAGATGGATTGCAAAGCTGACGATGCCAATCGTCGCAAATAGATCTACGTTCTGGCTTCAATCCTTGTCTGGACCTGCTTGACACTCTCGCTCCTCGAAACGAAGTCCCCAGTATGGTATGCCTGTCTTGGATCGTGGACAATCGGTACCATTCTCGACATAACGCTGCTCGTCCTCTCATTCGTCTCGAGATCTCACACGAGCCACCGAAGTACCGTCCGTCTATCTGTTCACCTCGGTCGAGACATAGCGCTGGTGGTTTTGCTCATATCTGTTTTCTCTATGGGGCATGAACGCGGACGCCAAGAAGCCCGGAATGACGAAGAGAGTCGACCTCTGATTACGAGCGAAGAGAATGGAGCAACAGCCTCTTCAACCAACGGTTCTCACTATGGCAGTCTCTGCTCGGCCTCCACCGAACGCGGTGGCAGTGACGAAGACAACTACTCGGAATGCAGTGATGAGGAAGACGATGAGATCAAGGAACTGCAGAAGAAGCGCTTGCAAGAACAAGGAGGTTGGTGGGGCTACTTGAAAGGCTTCATGATATTCATTCCCTATATCTGGCCCTACAACAATCGGAGAATGCAGCTGTGGCTGATGGCCATGTTGTCTTCGATTGTCGTGGAACGCTTCCTTACTGTGCTGATTCCACGACAACTGGGAATCATCACGGATGCCCTCAGTGAAACCCGTAGAACTGGTAAGTGGAAAAGAAGTAACAGGAAGTTCTTGGGCTAACATACTTAGGCTATATCCCCTGGAAAGAGCTCCTCATATGGGCTGCCCTGCAATTCGTCAGCGTCTCAGCTGGCATGGATTTGATCAGAGCAATGGCCAGCACGCGCATCAATGCATACTCCTACATGCAACTCTCGTCGGCTGCGTTCAATCATGTCATGAGCCTGTCTATGGATTACCACACGACCAAAAGCTCCGGGGAACTCCTCAAAGCGATTGAGCAGGGCTCAGGGATCAACTCCATCTTGGACACATTCATTTTCGAAGTCGGTCCGATGTTCATTGATCTCGTGGTTGCGGCTGTTTACCTATCGTCGGTTTTTGATGCTTACATGGCATTGATCATAATCACCACTTCTATCGCCTACGTCTACATTGGCGTCCGTGGCAACAGCATCGTAGCCAAAGGTCGAAGGGAATACAACGAAACCGAGCGGAAGGAGAACGAGATCTTGTATGATGCAGTCAGCAATTGGCAAACCGTCTCATACCACAACTGCAGGAATTTCGAACAAGAGCGCTATCTCAAAGCAACGGGCAACCACTCATCAGCGGAGATTCGATATTGGGATGCGAGCAGCTACATCGACACCGCTCAATCGTTCATCATGGCCCTCGGTCTTCTGACTGCCAGCTTCTCGGCAGCATACAGAATTTCCGCAGGCAGCGTACCTGTCGGAAACTTCGTCCTCCTCATCACCTACTGGAGCTCCATTCAATCGCCGCTGAGCAATCTCGCCTACACTTACCGCCACACCTCATCCCAGTTCATCAGCGCAGAGCGGCTGCTCCAACTCCTCCAGACAAAGCCCTCCGTCCAGGACCGCGACGGCGCAACAAAGCTCCAAATCAAAGAAGGCCGAGTCTCCTTCACGGACGTCGGCTTCGCCTACGACGCCCGCAAGCCCACCCTCAAAGACGTCAACGTCGTCGCCGAGCCGGGCCAGACAATCGCCCTCGTCGGCGAGACCGGCGGCGGCAAGTCCACCTTCCTGAAGCTCCTGCTCCGCTTCTACGACGTCACCGACGGCAGCATCAAGATCGACGGCCAGGACATCCGCGACGTCACGCTCGACAGCCTGCGCAACGCGCTCGGCGTCGTGCCGCAGGACCCGTCCATGTTCAACCAGACGATCATGGAGAATATTCGCTACGCGCGGCTGACTGCCACCGACGAGGAGGTCTACGCTGCGTGCAAGGCGGCTGCCATACACGAGAAGATCACGTCTTTCCCGGATGGCTACGAGTCGAAGGTCGGCGAGAGGGGCGTGCGGTTGAGCGGAGGCGAGTTGCAGAGGATTGCAATTGCCCGCGTCATTCTGCAGGAGCCTCAGATCGTGCTGCTTGACGAGGCTACTAGTGCTGTGGACTCGAGCACCGAAGCGCAGATCCAGGACGCGTTTAGGAAACTCAGCGCTGGGCGCACGACGTTCGTGATTGCGCATCGGCTGTCCACGATCATGAATGCGGATCTCATTCTTGTGGTTGACAACGGGCAGATTGTTGAGCGGGGATCGCACTTCGAGTTGCTGAGGAAGAAGGCGAAGTACGTGGAGTTGTGGTCGAAGCAGTCGGCGAGGAAGGTGGACGATTCTCAGGAGAAGGATGCAGAAGAGGGCGGAGATGGTGACAATTTGTTGATCGCAGATATTCCGGTAAGAATAGTGCCATCTCCAAGCCCGAGACCGAGCTCTAGAGCGGAGTCGGGGGATAGCGATGGAGCGCATTTACTGGATAGGGATGATTGAATGTGAGGACGGGCGGATGGAAAAGTCACGGCCGAGGACAATGTAGAAAAAAGTGTTTCTTTCCTGTTTAGCTGCTTTATTATTCTTGTATTGGGTCATTTAGATATATTCGGGGCATGGTTTCCTGGTCGAGTGTGCTCTCAGGATCAATGTGGCGCTGGATGGAAACGCCGTTCCTTAGCGTTTAGGCAGCAGTTTTGCATAATATGTATTCGCGTCTCAGACGTGAGAGCATCAATCACAGTCTTTGCAACAGAAGCACGCAAATATGTCTTCATTATTCCGCTCTGTGTACAGTCTGGCCGCTTGGCACTTTGTGGCATTCTCCTTCTTTTCGGAACGCAGATCTACCAGGTATGCCGAAAATTCCAAACACCGCCTACTCGAGACTGCACACTACCTCATCTCTTTGCTGTGAAGAGCTAATATCTCGCTATACCTAGTCGTTCTTTATGACCAAGATCTGCTTCCGTGCCCTCCCCATGGCTCAATTTGTGACGCTCCAGTCTCAAGTGTTCCCCGCGTACTTCGCTTTGCAGACGGCCGGAACTGTGCTCACGATTGCCACGTACCCACGGGCATCTGTTAAGGGACTTCTTAGTTCGAGCAAGAAGGATGCGATCATACTTGGTGTTATGCTGGTCACATCTTTACTGAACTTCTTCATCTACGGTCCCGCAACAAGGCAGGCCATGTTTGAGCGAACTAAACAGGGTATTTACGCATCCTTTACCGCTCATAAGATTTGGTGGGAAGTCTATGCTGATTTCTTCAATCCACAGGAGCCGTTGAAAGACGTCCATACAATTCTGAAGGAGACCGGCCCGAAGCAATGCATGCGATATGTCGCCGCTTCTCGAAGAACCATGCCATGTCCATCCATCTGAACTATATTGGTGTTGTCGCTTCGGTGATATACATCTTCTCACTGGCCTCAAAAACAAAGATCCGGTTCGACTAAGGGAAGGATACTTTGCCCGATCCACCGTATTCTTCATCCAGATCATCAATTCATACGAAGGACAGTGGGTCTCCCGAAAGCTTCGAAGAGAAAGATCTGGCACCGTGCCTACGCATCCAGATACATGATCTCAGTGATTATCTGGCCCAAAGAAAGGGGAATGGAACAGTGGACTAGAGCGTCTTCGCGAAAACTTGACATCGGGACGATGAAGGTGGTATGTGGGCGTAAAAAGGGACATGTATGCTCGACGCAGCAAATCAAGGTATTAATAGAGTATTAAGGATATTAACGAGGCTATGAACACTATTCTGTCTTGTTTGATCTGACACCAACACCGCATGCACAGCCTTCGTCGGAGTGAGCTCCGGGTGATGGCATTGCGCCACCAGGCGACTGGAAACTTCCGTAGGCAATTAGCCAAGTCAAACCAAGAAAAAGAGAAAAAGGGAAAGAAAAGAATAGCCTGCTTGAAGAAGATATGCTTATGGCGAACTCTGGAACGATGGCGTGACTGTATCGCATCAACTCTCGAGCGGAGGCGCATCGGCAGCTTGCGAGAAAATTGTATTCCTGCGTAGTAGAGCTGATCGACTTAGGTAGACAGCAAAGCACTTGGGCTTTCCCTTATATCTATGGTTGTTATTCTCCTATCATCCCGCTGCAACGGCCCACAATCCGGGCGCTAACCGCCGGATGTGATCCCCGTCTGTAGCGCGTGGTCTAGGTAAAAGCGAAGCTTCAACTAAGCAAAACGGTACCCAAAACAAGCCGCAGACGGCAATGGATTTGCGCACGTCCAGCTGGACGGCTTCTAGGACTTCTATGAGCCGCGCATCGTACGATACGCAGATCCCAGGCACGTCTTCCAACGCCAACGGCTCGACCGGCGAATCTGCGCAAGCCACCACTAGCCCTATAGGTATGCCTGAGCCTCTTCGCGCGCCAGCCACAGAGAACGGGAGTCCTGCAGATATCACAGCGACGGGCGAATACGGGCTGTTGGGTGATTGCAAGACCCTTGAGGCAAACGGCACGGAATGCAGCGCACTTCGGACCCCAGATGCAGCAGCGAACGTGCATTTCGGTTTCAAGAAACCTCGTAGGGGCGTCCGGCCCGCTGTCCGGTCGATCCGCTGGAGAGCCGCGAGCTGAGGCTGCCCCTGTTCCGTCCCGCTTTGGGCTTTGCTCGGGGCTCTCCGCATAAATGCCCAACTGCAGGCTAACCTGTTGCGGTAAGCCAAGAGTCGTGAGTAAGCTCAAGATCCCCCAATCAAGAGAGCCCGTTGTGCGCCAGGCCCCGCGTGCGATGAATGCCCAACAAATATAGACAAACCCCAGCTATTTGTCAGTACAGGCCTGAAATCTGGAGTCAATGTTCATGAGGGGAAAGGGCAGAGTTCGTAGCAGCTCTCTCTTCACATCGGCCGATTAGCCGATGGCCCATTACCTGATGCATTATTCCAGGGAAGATGTCGCAATAGCCGTCACCGCTCCTTCGCCTTTGCTGTGCCCCTGGTGGCTGGAGGATTAAGGTTTTGATCTCGATGTGCCGCCCTTGGCCCGACCGAGGCTCTGCTTCCCGCGTTGTACTTTCTGAAGGTTGGGCCTCAGCCTTCTAGGCCCCTAATGCGGCGAGAAATCCAAGGTCGGATGTGTCAGGATCCTTAAAAGTGGTGTTAATGGCACTGCTGTCTCATCGGCTTGCTCTAGTCCTGCTCCACCTCATCTCACCTGATTCCAACTGTACAACTACTATCTCTTCCTTTCCCCAAACACTGGGACCACGCTCTTTTCAGTTCATACCTGGTATCTGCCTATCCTTGCTGCTTGCGCGTTACCGCCTGCGACTCTCCCGTTCTCCAGATCTGGCCTCATCCCTCCGAGCCATGATCCAGGATGCCGGAAGCGATATCGTAACCGTCGTCGGAGTTCTTATATTACCTGCATACGCAACCCTAGCAATGAGGTGCTACGTGCGATGGATGCGCAAGTCATGGGGGGCAGACGACGCGCTCATGGTTGCCGCCGCTGTATGTTGTCCAGCAACAACCCAGACAATCCACCGACCCAAGACCGATTCGCTGGCTAACTCCCTCTGTCCTGACCTGACAGCCAATCTTTGCATGCATATCCGCCTCATGTCTCACCGGAGCCATCCACGGTATTGGCGCAAAGGACGAGCACCTGACCAATGGCACTGCACAGCAAACGCATATGCGGCTGGACTTCTTCCTGTTCCAGCTGTGTTACGTTGCTTCAACGATCCTCATCAAACTCAGCATCGCCACGCAGCAGATGCGCATTGCGTCGAGCCGGCTAATGTATGTATGGCTGCTGCGCGGCGTGATGGCGCTACACATTTGCATCCTATTCGGCGCCGGCGTCTACATCTTAGCCCAATGCACACCCGTAGCGTAAGCCAGCCCCCATCATCAACCTCTCAACCGCACACCAGCAAGACAGAAAACCCAGAAAACAAAATCCGAACAAAGAAAGAAAAGACCAAAGCAGAAAACCCCAACTAACCGCACCGCCACCACCCAGCTACACCTGGGACAAAACCCTCCCCCACGGCGACGGCCACTGCCACCCCCCCACCACCCTCACCAACCTCATCTACCTCGTCCTCGCCACCAACATCCTCACCGACTGGACCTGCGCCCTCCTCCCCATCCCCCTCCTCTGGAACGTCCAAATGAACGCCTCCGCCAAACTCGCCGCCAGCACCCTCCTCAGCCTCGGAATCTTGTACGTCCAAACCCGCACCCGCACTCCGCACCCCTCCCCTCCCTCAGCCACACGCACGCACGCACGCATGCACGCACTGCTGACCCCCCCGCGCATCACAGCGCAAGCGTCTGCACAGCCCTCCTCTTCCCCTCCATCCCCAACCTCTCCGCCCGCGACAACTACTTCTACAAAATCGCCCCTATCATCGTGTGGGCGTACGCGGAGGTCGGGGTGGGCATGATTGCCGCGAACCTGTCGACGTTGCGGCCGTTGGTGGCGCGGCTGCTGGTGTTGCGGGGAGAAGGTGCGTTTACGGGGGGTGGTGGGCCGGTGGGGGATCAGGCGTATGGGGGGAGTAGGAGTGGGAATATGCTTGTTGGTGGTGGTGGTGGTGGTGGGTCGCTGGGGTGGTTGGCGGGTGGGGGGCGGAAGGGAGGGGTTTTTTTTGAGAGGGGGATTGAGTTGGGGGGTGGTGGGTCGTCGTTGCGGGGGGGGGGGGATGTGGAGGCGGGGAGTGGGTGTGGTGGTGGGGATGATGGGAGTGAGAGGGTGATGCTGGATGGGGATGGGAAGGGGGTGGAGGAGATCCGTGTCAGGCATGGGGTCGAAACGGACAGCTTGTCGGTGTTGTGATTATGGTTGTTGGTGTTTGGGCGCTTTTGAGCAACTTCCGTCGCGACAGGTGCTATAGATTGCGAAGTGATACCCGAATATGATGATTGAGTGTTCTTTTAATTTCAGTTTGCTCTTAGCGCTGTCTTACCGTTGGGTATCTGCTAATAAGTGCCGTCAATTTCCTTCTTGATATCAACGGCCAAAAGTAAAACAAACACTGTTGTTGTTAACTAAGCCTCATCGTCAGCGTCGTCTTCCGAAATCTTCGCCTTAGGACAACTCACCAGCAGACTACCTATCATAATGGTCAGGATCTCCCAACCGCCCGCATATATCTTTCCGCGAACCATGGCATTCTGTTGACGCCAAAACCGAAACGCGCCCAGCATAGCAACAGCAATGGCAGCAAGGATGAAGATAGCAGCAAGAGGCTTGCCCAGGACATGGTATCCGAATGTCGGGTCAGGATTAGGTGAGTGCTGCAAACGAAACAACTGGGCGATGACGACCCCAGTCATAGAGAGGGCAATAGAGGTGCGCAGGTACCCGAGAAAGGTGCGCTCCAGGGCTATGATCGCCAGCAAAGTCAGCCTTCGTGATACCCAAACGACATATACCCGCATTGATCAGCGTCAGCCCAACTGCCCACCCACAAGCCCAACATCGCCACCCACACCCCCAGCGCAGCCACCCCGCAAGAAACAACCAAACCTACTCACCCAAATGATCCCTCATCCCCCCCGCCTCCACCGTCACACTAACCTGCCTCCTCCACCACCTCGTCACCACATCCCACCACCCCACCCTCTGCCTCGTCAACCGATTCCTCCTCCACTCCCTCCCCCCACACTCATCCCTCGCCGTCGTCGCCGTCGCCACCGACACCGACCCCGCATCCACCACCCGCCCCTCCACGCTCAACCTACTCGTACTCGTCGTCGCGGTGCTGCCGCTCCGCCGCCGCCGCTGCGATGCTATCGACGCCAGCTCCGTCGCTTCGCGGTCGTTGGCCGTGCTGAGCGCCGTGTCGTCGTCGTTGTCTGCGTGTTTGGGACGCGCGTGCCAGCGGCTGATAGCGCCGCCGCCGCCGCCGCCCTCCTCCTCCTTGCGTGTAGTAGTAGTAGTAGTAGTAACAGCCGGCGTTGGGACCTCCGTCTGCGCGCAGCCATCGCTCACCGCCACCACTGCCTCTGCCGGAGGCGTCGTCGGGTGGGGGGAGGGGGGAGCGGTAGCAGCAGGGGATTCGGCATGCGGGCGATCGGCAGCAGTAGTGCTCGTCGGCGGCGGCGGCGTGGTGGGACGAGTTGGTGGTGGTGAAGCGCGACCGGGGAGCGATGACGTGCTCGGGGGGGCTTGCGGCGATTGGGCGAGGGGGGCGATTGTGGAGCTGGGTGTGCGGGTCGGCTCGTCGGGGCGCTGCATTGCGTGGTGTGGCTGTTAGGGTTGGTTGGTTTGTTCGTTTTTTTTCTTAGAACTTGCAAACAGCATTGCTTGGGTTTGTGGGGCCCGATTGGGGAGATTCGAGACATTTGGGGGGGGAATTTGTGAAGGCGGTGGAAGGAAGGGGGGACGTTTGTCGCGTGTGCGCGGTGGTCGGCGACTGCGGCCTGGAGCCCGAGAGGCGGTGACGTCGCGACGCGGGGCCCCAGGACGCTCGGCCGGCGGGGGCCGATCGATGCTGTTGGCGTCTTCCACACCTGGAGTGAGGGCAAGTTGAGCATGGACTGGTTGAAGCACGCAGACACTGCTGCGAGTTTTTCTGTTCTGAATACGCATCGCAATGGCTCCGAGAATGCATCCTCCGTCCCTAAGCTTACATAACCCCCTCTCCACTCCACTCCACTCTACTCTCCCTTCTCTCCCTCACAAATACCCCAATCCCGCACCCCCAACAAACTCCAAATCGCTCCTAACAACCCACTCCTCCACCCCCACCTTCGCGCACCCCTCCGCCTGCCTCTGACTCCCCAGTTCCGCCCACCTCGCCAACAATCCGCCATCCACCACGCCCCTGCTCCCAAACCCTTCGCTCTCAACCGCCCGGTAAGCCCGCGGATTGAGGCCGCACCAGTGCTCCAGTCCGCCAACCAGGAAGGTCTGCAGCGCGCCCAACCGGCGATACATCTGTTCGTCGACCGGGGTGATGAGGGCGAGCGCGCCCGACTGCGCCGTTAGGAGGATTTGCTGCGCGGTGCCGGGGGCTTTGATGTTGTCGTCGTCGTCGACGGCCATGGCGTCGGGGTCGGAGGGGTTGACTGAGGGTGCCGGCGAGAGGCTGGACGGCAGGAGCGTCATGGTTGTTGTGAAGTGGCCGGTGTGGAAGGTGCTTTTGTGGAGGAGGCGTTGGCCGGAGAGCGATTTCGGGTCTGTGTGGCTGTTAGGAGTGGGGAGCTGCGTGCGGGTGGGAGGAAGAAGACTTACGGTCTGGGTCGTACTGCAGCACGTGGAGGTTGCAGTCTGCGTCCGCGACCATCAGGTATAGCTGTTTGTCGTGCGGGAGGAAGTCTGCCGCCATCACCTCCATGTGTGACCGGCTCTTGCCGAAGAGAATCATCTTGTATGGGTCCTCCTGGAAATCTGTCAGCAGGCGACATCGCGGCGTAGTAACTCGTCCACTTACCGTGTATCCCACGAACCAAGCGCCCTTGGCTGCATCGCCCATCAAAAGCATCCCAGATCCCTTCAGCTCCCTCGCCACCGTCACGTAGCACTGCATATCCATGAAGGCCACGGGAAGAAGAGTGCCATCCTCCTTCAAGCCTCTCACCATGCACTTTTGGCCTTGGGCCATGAGCAAAAACCCCTGGCTGCCAACGTCTGTGATTGCCGTAACCGAGCCTCTCACTTCTTCCTTGGCGATCAACTTCAGTTTACGGTTGGTCTCAGGATGCCCGGGCTCGGGAACAACATGGATGACCTCGAAGACATAGATGCAACCGCGGGACGGCAGGTCTTCGCCACGGATGAAGCCAGTGCCGACAGCGACGAGCTGCTTGCGCTCGTGCGTGTTTTCCGACACCTCAAGATTCAATACCTTGATAGTGAGGACGACTTCGAAAGCCTCGAGCTCATGCCTGCAGAATGTCAGCCCGGGAACTATCTCTTTTCGGAAAGGTCTGCTTATACGTGTCTATGACTGCCATGCTCCGGGCCTCGAGGACTTTGATTGCGCCGTGCTCTACCTGCGGCTTGAAAGCAATGTCTGGTTCGAGAATGTAAGCATATGCACCAGCATCTCAATCAGACCTTGACCCACTTTCTTCCTGCCACTCGTGATGATGTTCATCATCCGGCAACGTGAAAGGCTCCTTTTCTCCCACACCAAGAACGAAAACATCTTTCGGCGGATGGTAGCAGAGCGCCTGTACGTCTTGGCCCATGGGAATCTTCTTCACGGCCCAGCCCGTGTCTCCATAGCGGAACCCCCGAGGCAGCTGGCAGACCCGCAAATTGCCCTTTGTTGAGTGTCAGCGGGGCACATGAGCAGGTGGACACTCGAAAGACTCACATCAGCGTCGATGAAGGCAAATCCACGATCACACTCAGCCGTGTGAAAGCAGCTCAAGTTTTTGACTGCCTTAGTCCTCAACTTGAGCACCTTCGGATGGCTTGTCGCTTCTTTCAGGATGAAGCTTGGAGATGTTCCCGCCATGAAGACGGTGCTGTATCCTCCAACATTGGCTAGAGCGGTAAGAATGCTCTCCCGGCCGCTTCCCACCTCTTCGGACTCTAATGCAGGCTCCTCGGTAAATTCTGGTAGACGTGGCTGCGAGACCTTGAGCCATCGCAGGTTTGTGGTAAAAGACTGGGAAGATTCTCGAGAGGGAAAATGGTATGGCTGGTAGACCACGAGGTCATTGGAGGCAGTGCGGACCTGCAACAATCAGTAAGCGACAAAGAAAGGCAACTTTGGGGGCAGACTAACAATGAGGTATGGCGACTTGGATGTCGAATCACCGAGCTCGGCCACGAGAATCTCCGTGAGAGTAGCCTTCGCAGAGGAGCGGCGAGGAGTGAAGTCAGCAGTCAATGTAGGTGGCAAGAAGCCAAGACTCGCGACGACATAAGCCGGCTTCGAAAGGTCTGGAAGCTCAAACACCTGCGCAGATAGTTCAGCAACTGCTTTTCTGGGATCGGGGCAGAGGATCGTCGTACATGCATGCCGCCCTCAGCACTAAGTAGGTAAACTAGAGCCGTGTCCCCGGACGACGATGATTGATGGATGCAGCCAGAGAGCCACTTGGTGGAAAGTAGAGCATCACCTCTGTCAAGCTCTTCCATCTCGCCATTGGCCTCTGCCTGTAGCACGATGACGCTGGAGTCTTCGCGCAACACGAGAATGTAAGGGTCTGCAAAGCTGGCGCTGATGATACGGAGCTCTGATCCGTTCTCGTCTTCCATGGGGAGGATTTGATCAAGGCCAAGTTCTGTGAGGGGGTGGTGTCAGTAGGTAGTGTTCGTTTTAGGGGTAATTCGTGGCAAACATTGCTTCGAGCACAAGATTGAGGGCAGAGTGAAGGGTAGGGAAGAAAGTTTGTATTGATCTAAAGCACATGATCTGGGAAATCTGTCATAGTTCGATCTTGCTCTCTCGAACTTCCACACCATTGCTCTAGCAATGATGCGAGCAAACAGTAAAGGGAGATCTTGATTAACAGACTTCACGATGCTATGCCACCGCGCTGAGCTCCCATGTGCGAACCTGAGTTGTGAAGCTGGTCCGTCGGGAATATCGGTCGTCGGTGTTGATTGGTCCCCATGCATAATGTGGTCAAGACCTGGCGCACTGGCAGTTGTGGGGAACAGTAAAGAAAAATTACACTTACCAGCATCGTAGCTCCTAATCTCGGCCTTCAGGACCTGAACAATCCTGGTTCCACCAGCGATTGTACCCACGTTGATCGTAGCAGCATCCTCGCGTTCAAACTCGCCTTTACTGGTCTCCTGAAATCCGGAGGGTGTGATGCTAAAGACAGCCGACTCCTCGCCGGTGTCCGCACTCGTTCTCGAAACAATCAAGAACTGATCATAGTCTACGTCTGCCGCCAGCTTCGCTTCAGCGTCCTGGGGGCCAGCAGCTATCATGCCTTTGGGTGCCGGCTTCTTGGCGTGAACAGACCAGACAGCTCGAGCATTGGAGAACTCTCCCTTCCGAAGAAACACAGGGTCAATTTCCCGTCTAATCACGGCAAGACCCCCTGCACTCCCACGGCCCGTCGAAACAACCAGGTCGAGCTGATCCGAGGTCTTTTCTACGGATATCGCTGTAGTATCTGTCACCTTGTGGCTGGCCAAAGCCACGTCTTTGATCGGCCCTAAACTCAGGAGACTGTCATGGATCCTGAAGGTGTAGTTGCTGGGGTCACTGGCCTCTGACGAAGCGGTGGTGGTCTTGGCGGTCGAGGGGCCGTCGCCGTAAAGGTCGTCATCGTCGTCCTCCAAGTCCTCCTCATCGAATGAGAGTTCTGCATCGTCTGCAAGCATCTCGGCATGGGATCGCTTCCTTGACAATTGCGCGGTCTTCTTGGTCCAGCCCAGCAGGACAGAATCGCCGCCTTCACTACCAACGAACATCCTATTTCGGCCCAAACTCGTGGCACACGAGGCCATTGGTGGAACTACTGAGCCGCCCTTGTCTTCAGACACTCTCCGAATAGACAGACCAGACACGGACCGTCCATCCAACTTGAAGCTCATGATGGCAAGGCCTCCGTCTCTGAGAATGACGAGCAAGTCGCCAGTCTCGGAGGAGAGTTGCTCGACAATGGCGTCTTCCAGCCGCATTGCTAGGTCGGATTGATCGACCATGGGAAAGGAGGAGCACTGCTTAGCAAAATCGTTGACGGCAACTGCGTTTGTTTTGCCAGCCTGGTCGACATGGATGAATTGGTTTGCGCCAAGCAACAGTGCGCCGCCGACTGGTAGAGGCAGAGGTATAACCTTGGAAGTATCGTAGGGGAGTCCCGGCACAGACAGCAGAGCAGTCGAGGCCTTCTCCTCGAGATCCAGAGTGAAGACGGTGTATGTCAAGATATCTTTTCGCTCGTAGAGCAAGGAGGCGGCGGTGGCCTTGTTCGCGGATATGATGCCAAAGGTGGGCTCGCGGTACTCGTGAAGGAAGTCGAGGTGGACCGGATGGGTCAAGGTGGGATCGAGCTGCGGCAGTGAGAGGGCGAAAGAAGACTTGTATGGCGTCTGAGGCACGTCGCCGTTGGTAGCCTTTTCTTTGGCGGCGGGCGCATCCATGGGCTCGTCGAAGTCGGGATCGTAGTCGTCGCCCTCGACCAGGTCATCGCCAAGCTGGCGGAAAGGCAGGATGGCCAGATGCCTGGCGCCAAACTTGAGAGCGGCGCATCGGCTGCTCGGATCGGCAACAAGGAAGTTGTGGTATTGGGCCAGGTCGGGATCCCACGGGGCTCCTTGCAGCTCGTCGCCCTCGTAAAAATGGATGGAGATGGTGGACAGGGCGTGGTTGGCAGGGTCCCACTCGACCAAGCTCATCTTCGCATCACGGAAGGCGATAAGAAGGGCATCGCCGCCGGACTTGGTGTCGAGAGCCTTGATGCGGGCGAGCGAGAGCACGGTGCCCTGCAGCGGGAACTCGGCGACCAGGACGAGCTTGGAGGTGTGCTCGGTGCGCTGGACGAAGAGGTCGGCAGGCTCGGGGGCATCGTCGGCGGGCAGGGCGGCGGCGGGGCCGTCGCGGGCAGCGGCATTGACCTCGGTGACAATGGACTTCAGCTCGAAGACCTGGAGCAGCGACGTCCGTGCGACGACGAGGTTGTGGGCGCGCGGCGCGGTGAAGGCGAGGCTGGCGGCATGGCTGACGGCGGTGGGCGGCGCGAGCTCAGTGTAGACCTGCATGGTGGGCGGCGGAGCAGGGCTGGGCAGGCGCGAGCATGGTGCGGCGGGCAGAGCTGGCGGCGATGGCGGGCGGGCGCAGGTGTCGCGAAGTCTGGCGTTTCGGACGCGCCAAGCGGCGGCGCAGGGGCCAGCGCGCATCCGCCGCGCCGGCCTCAGGCCCAAGCTCCCACGTCATGGTGAGCGACGCAGCCCAGCGCCCAGCAAGCTTCACCCCCGCAGCCGCCTGCCGCCCACGCCGCAGCTTCGCTCCTGCAGCATCAACACTGCATCGCGCCCGGCTCGACGCACTCCCACAGCCATGGCGCTCATCCAGACAAGCCTGATCTGGGTCGCGTACGCCGTCGCCATCGTCGTCCTGCTGCTCATCGCCGCCATCTTCGTCTACGTCTACCAGGCCCCCCGCGAACGCGCCGCCTCCGTCACCGCGGTATGCGTCTTCACTATGAGCGCCCTGTGGGCCACCATCCTGCTCATGCCCGTCGACATCGCCCTCGTCTCGTCCACCAACGTCTCCAAGGAAGGCCGTCGCAAGGACTGGGCCACCCCGGACAAGGTCGACGACATTGTTTACTCGCTCAAGATTGTCTACTACACCCTGTACTCCCTTGACGCCCTCCTGTGTCTGTTGGTCGTGCCCTTCACCTACTTCTTCTACGAGGAATACGACGAAGGCGAGGAAGCCGAAGGCACCCAGACCATCGGATCCAGGCTGTGGGGCGCCCTCAAGTATACCGTTGCCTTCGTCGTGCTGGTCGTCATTCTGTTCCTCGTTGGCTTCTTCGTTCCTGTTGCAAGGAGCACGAAACACAGGCACCTGGATCTAGACTACTTCAAGCAGCTGCTGGCTGAGAATCGTGAGTTGACCTGTGTGGGCTGATCGGGCTGTTAAGACACTGACTAGGCATCTCTAGATGGTGAAAGAGCCTTAACCTTCGCACTGGGTCTTTTGATAACCATCGGCACCATCATCTACGTCCTCTATACCGCCACTGGCTTGGCGCTTCTCCCTGCCGCGATGATCAAGTCTGCTCCGCGCATTTCCGCTCCTACCTTGGCCGAGGACACTGCTGCGCAGTTGGAAACAAACCGTGAGCGCCAACGGCAGCTTGAGCGCCGGAATGAGGGCCGTGCTGAAGGCTTGGACTCTCGCGATCGTCGTGAGCTGGAGGCTCTGGTTCGCGAAGAGCGTACCCTTATCAGACGGGAGCGCCTTGCTGTTGAGGCCAGTGGCGAGGAACGCGGCTGGATCATGAGGGCCTGGTTCAAGATTGAGGCCATTTTCAGGCCCATCAAGCTTCTTGGTGGAATTCTCTTGATGATTTTCGCCCTCTTGATCTTTACCTCGATGCTCATCACCGGCATTGACAAAGCAAAGAACTCCATCTGCAAAGCCGGATGCGGCTACGTGCTGGGACACATTAACATTTTCCAACCCATCAACTGGATCTTCGTTCAGTCGTCCAAGGTCTTCCCAATCGACTACGTCATCTTCCTCCTCTTGGTTCTCTTCTTGTTCTCTGCTTCCGTGGTTGGCATCGCAACAGTTGGCATTCGCTTCCTCTGGATCGTCATCTTCACCATCCGAAAGGGCCGCACCAGTCCTCAAGCTCTTCTCCTGGCGACCGTCCTTCTAACTCTTATGGTCCTGGCCATCAACTATTCGGTTGCCATGATGATTGCTCCGCAATATGCCACGTTCGGTCCCCAGACTTACTGCGATCGCCCCTCTCGTCACCCTGGCGAGCAACCTGATTGCTCAGAGCACAAAAGTGCCATCAAACCTTGTACTGAGCTTGCAGAGAACCCCGTTGCCAAGGAGGTCTGCACTCCCAGTGTAGTCACTACCTTCATCAATCGCGTGACGGTTAATTTCCCATTCTTTGGCGTGGTTGACTTCTGGGCTCAATTTGCGTTCCTTGGTGAGTGGCCGCGCAGTTCGTCCCCGAGGTTTTGAAATCTTCAAGGAATACTGATGCTGCTTAGCCGTTTACCTCATCGTCTTCATCACAATGCTCTTCAAGGCTCCAAGGCTCGACGTTTCTCAGCTCGATGCCGACCTCGAAGAGGAAGAAGAAGAAGGGCTGCTCGCAAGCACGGGACGCCGCTTCAACGCTACGTGGGAAGACATTACCGGGCGCTCCAAAGCTAGAGCTGCAGCCAATGGTGCGACTGACAATGGTGGCAGTGGTGCAGGTAGAAGAGATACCTAACGGTGATGCTGCAAGCAATTGCTGCCCACATCGCTCTCGGGAACGACTGGAAGAAACAGACTGTATGAAGTAATGTTTTGGTTTTCTGCTTTTCCCTTTGCTTTTAAGGCAAATATGATGATATCCCGAAGCCTCTGATCACAGGCCATTTAGCAGTCGTTTAGTAATTGATTCATCATTGCAGCAGCTAGCTTCATTCATGACTGAGTCTCGAAGATGGACTCAGCAATGCACTTCCGCTCCTTCCGGCCGCTAACTCTGGGGTGCCGCTTGGATTGCGAAGTTTCGTCGAAGGAGCCAAGACTGTGGTGGAGGGGCCAAGACTGTGGTGGAGGAGCCAAGACTGTGGTGGCGATGCAGCCGACCCATCGTGAAGACTGCTGCAAGCCAACCTTGAACCTACCATACGGATCTCGAATGTCACGCTCAATGGTTTGTTTTTGGAAGTCGAGTTGTTAGAATAGCCGCACAGCATTGGAGTCTTGGCTCTGCAGGAAAGAGTTCGCAGGTTCTTATTTCCTTTTTCTCAAAATGTTAAACTCAGCCTTACGCGCTCGAGCTTGAACCGAAGAGCTGCAAGTGATGAATATATCCAGACCAAGAAAAGAGAAATTGAATGTCAAATTATACTCAACTCTGGTGTTTTCCAAGACCAGACCAAGAGCTCTGACATCTGGGGTCATGCTTGTAAAGCAGCGGTCCGGTCCTACCGCACATGATATAAACTTGGGTCATTAATATAATTTTATGCTAGTTTTTTCTCATGTGCTTTTCTGTTCGAGTCCACCTCATTGGCCCGATGTTTCAGTCATCGAGTATACTTGAAGAGTCACCCACTGGGCCTCTACTGTGTTCTGTCATCGATGCTTTACCTGTCCAACAAATTGCTGGACTATTACGGCTCAGGCAGGAATATAAGGAGAATAATCCAATGCTATGTCTAGTAGCTGGAAGCCCTGGGATTTTCACGGATATGCGAAAACCTCTGTGAACAATGCTATCACAAATATGTTCTTACTAGGATTTCCTATCCCGTACGTCGTGATGACGCCTCGGGTACAGTCACCTATGCGGGTAGCCAAAATCACTTCCAGTTCAAACAGCCCTCGGCATCACTGAATCGTTCTCAGGGATGAGATGGTTCCAGGTCCTTGACCTCTCTACTAATCGTTCCACCACCAGCGTGAGAGGGTACGAGAAGTCACCAATCACGCGTCAACTTCGCCTCCCCACACTCATCCAAATAAGCCTGTTCATCACCTAACCTTCTCGGGTACCGGATGGTACCTGAACTCTCTGAGTTCCGTGTCAGCTTACGCCAAAGCTACCACTGATATTGGCCTGAATATCTTGGCGAGCGGGCTATCTCCTTCATTGCCAACCCAGGGACTCAATCGAGAAGAAGCAATCCTGTAATCTAACTCTGTCGGAGAGGCGCGGGACTTTTACGCGCAAGCTCTATTGGAAAGTGGAGAGATGGAAGCTAAGATTGTCTTCACTGAGAATATATAAGGAATGCCTACTTCAAAGCATCCTTTCCAATCTTTAGCAGCCTAACAGTCACTGATTCTCCATATTTATCACCAAAGTCGTTCATTATCTTGGATTCTCCCACCAGCACGAATCCACCATGAAGCTCATCACCTGTCTCGTTCATCTCGCCATTACCGGCACTTTCGCTCTACCATGGCCGGTCGCTCAGCTCTCCGACCCCGGACAGCAGTCCCCGAACCGTCAGACTCCGTCTTCCGATATGCTCATGACAGACGGACCAGGCTTCAGCATCTTACTAGCCGTCGAGACGTAAGTCCTCCCCCCCATCACCCCATCCTACACACCCACCCCCTCCTCCCTTCCCACCTCCCACCTCCCACCTCCCCCTCTCCCTCTCCCTCCCCTCAACCCCCCAACTAACACCCCCCGCCCACAGCTCCCCCAAAGGCACCAAAGCCATCGTCGCCTGGGCCTTCGGCCGCTCCCAATGCGTCGAACGCCAACTCGTCAGCAAAGGCCTCGACTTCTGCGCCAAATCCCTCACCTTCAACCGCGTCCCCGAGCTCGCCCCGGACCTCCGCGCCACCGGCGACTGGAACAAAGTCACGATCCAGTTCCTGGGCTGCGACGACCGCTCGCGCAACGGCGATTATAGCAATATCTATGTGGCGGTTGTGGCGCCGGGGACGAGTCGGCAGTGGCCCGATGGGAGTATGGTGGAGGGTGTGGATCCGGAGGAACTGGTGGCGGCGCAGGAGCGGCAGCAGCAGCAGCCGCAGCAGCAGGAGCAGCAGGGTGAGGAGGGGAGCGGGGGGGAGAATAACCGGCCGCAGGATTTGCAGGCTGCGCCCGCTGCACGGCCGCAGGGGCTTCCGGCTGGTCAGCAGCAGCAGCAGCAGCAGCAGCAGGATGAGGACCCGGATCAAAGCGGAGGGATTGGATCCGATAGCGGCTCGGGAGTCGATGGTGGCACTGGGTCTGGGAGTGGCTCAGGAACGGGCTCGGGGCTGGGCAGAGGTGATGTTGGAGGCACTGGCGGAGAGGTCGAGTTCTTCTACTGCAACAATGATCGCGAGTTGCACGGATGCGACTATAACGGCGAGGAGGATACGGACTTGACCGTGTTCTTGGCGGTAGGTGACCTCCCTTTGGACGCGCTGCTGGATGGGCTTTTGCTGATGAGTATTTTACTTAGTGCGGCGATTACGCGTATACAGGGGAGCTGGACGATGACGGGGAGGATGATGACGGTGATAATGATGATGAAGAGGGTGATGATTCGAATTAAGAGGCAGAATGGTGAGGAAATTCACCGCATACGTGGGGACTATTCCGGGTCTTGCGAATGATAAGTTCAGTACATTTGGAAGCAGCTGAGCAATGAAGAAACACTTTGCAAATCTCCAATAGTTGCGAATGATGCGGTACATCGAAGTTATTGTGTGCTTTGCTGAGCAATAGTAGCAATACAACATAAGAAACGTTGGTCGCGAGTCCACGTACACCTTGATGCAGGTAATAGATCATTTTGTGATGATGGCAGAATGTGTTAGCCAAGAACGAACTTTGAATAAGCGATCATTTCTGTAAGTATTCACGGAGGATATGACATCGGTGTGACGGTATTGAGAAAGTCTTTTGCGACATACCAACAGTGTAGTCTTCCATTGAAATTACGGAGAACCCATTTGGTTTCATAGCTGCGGGAGAGAAGCTCAGGTATGCAAAGTGATTTGTAACTTAGTATCTGACTATCGAACTTCTCAAAATAACGACTACACGCCCGACGCCCTTCGAACCCGAAATCCTGCTCTCTGAAGCTTCTAATACAAGAAAAGTATTCCACAACTATCCGCATTATACTGATCAAAACTCCCCCGCTCAACACTTAAGAAGCCACCTCCCAATACCTCGCCCTGCACCTCACAATCTCATCCAACGCCTTTCCGCTAAGCGTCCATCGAAGATCCAGTCCCTCCCAAAACGCCAGCTCGTAGCGCGTATGATTGCGTCCGTCTCTGGGCAGAAGCAAGCCACCGTCCACAATGCCCTTCGCGTATACCTTCAGCTTCTCTTTTGCCTCTGCGTCGCGAGCTAAGCTATGGTCATTCCAGTCCTCAAATGCTTGCATGAGGAAGGCGATGAGTGCGTTAACGCGCAGATCCGTCGTCAGGCCGGCAGCGTGATTGTACCTGGCCAAGGAAAAGGTTGGATTGGCTGATTGGGGCGATGACGGTGGGACTTGCTCCTGCCCCTTGGAATTCTGCTTGTAGAGATGTTGTAGGTAGGGCATCGCACTCTCGGAGCGGAACCAGTCATCTTCACGCTCTTCGACCTCGGAACTTTCGGACGTAGGGTGCATGTTGCCCCCGGGACTGCTTTCCCTGGATCTGTCGCCACCATTGTTGCCGCCGGCCTCGTCCGAGTCGAGTCCACCGTAGGTGAGGCCCGTGGCATCGTTGCCGCCTTTCGAACCCGAGTCTTGCTGTGACCAGCTTCAGTATGTGCCTAGCCTTTTGCTTTGGGGTGTTCCTTACGATCAAGAGTTGCAACACCATCTTGATCTTCTTCATGTTGTCCACAAGCTTAGGTACCGTCTCAGCCTGAGCCTTGAGTTCCTCGTTCTCCTTCCCCAGCTTCTCGACCTTGCTCTTCAACTCTTCGATAGCGTTCCTCGAGTATTCTTCGGATCGTTCGATCCTAGTCTCCAGCATGTGCGGAACGTGCCAAAGTTCGATGCCGTTGGTTGGACCCCGAATTCCCTATGCTCCGAGAAGCACTTGTCAGACTGGTGATGCGTGAAAAGCGAGGTGACACGCACTCTTTGGAACCACTGGACCGAGGCGAGTGGGCCAGAACCCAATTCCTGAGGAGCCGTCGCCGCTGGTGCATTCTGCATCGCTTGGGCCTCTCTCGTCTGCGTTTCAAGAACCTTGGCAATTCTGTTTCCTGCTAGGATTTTGCGTTCTTGTGGCGAGAGGCGTTTCTCAAACACCCAGCCCGGTGGAGCCATGGTTGATGCAGAGAAGAGAAGACGGATGCGTGGAGACAGTGCTGGTAGACGATGGAGAATGCAAGGGAAGTGAAGGGAAGTGTCCGAGGGGGAGTCCAGGCTTGAAGCTGACTATATAGCAAGTCTGATGTGGGTGCGCTTTCTGGATGCGGGGTCCGAGAGGGGGTCACCGAGTTCGTGTTCGCACTGCCGGAGGAAAGAGCAGTGATGCTCCAAACTGGGTCAAAGACGTTTGCCGAGTCGACACTTCTCTATTAGGGAGGAATATTTGTTTTACTAGCAAGATCGGTCCGTCATTCTTTCCCATTCTGAAGCGGCCCTTCACACGCTTGTTCCATGACGACCGACACCTTCAAAAGCTGCGCATCCACTGATGTGGATACACAACTTGCGTTTTACATTCGGATTTCCGCTTTAACTATGTATGGAGTGAGTCAGAAATGAGCATTCGATTGCCGTGTGTCAAGCTTTCAAGTGCTCTGGCTCGCTTTTTTTTTTTTTGAATACAAGGAGACTGGAGCACGTATCAAGGACAGCTGCAGCTAACTTTGTCCAGAGTTGGATGGGTGTCTTACCAGAGCCTTGTAGCGAGAGCGGCTCACGAAGATTCTAGAGCTGCTGGGAGTCCTGGATGCGGCGGGAATAGAGACGGCGAGGCTGCAGTGAGTGAAGAGAATTGCATAGACCACCTGTGATCACGCCCATGAAGTCTTCCGAAAGTGAAAGGTTCGCAACCTATAAAAGACCTTCCATCAGGCACCAATCTCTCAAACCTTCCACCTCCGGCACCACGCCGCGCTCAGCAGCCTCAACTCTCATCCCCCAAAGGCGACATCATCAACATGTCAGCCCGTCCGCCCACCAACGTACCGCACCCGGCCAACAACAACAACAACAACAACCACTCCACCATGCCAAACAAGAACACGCCCACCACCAGTAACACCGTAAGTCCATCCCCTCCCCATCATCATCTTCTTCCCCCCACCACCCGTACACCACCACGCCCCAAGCGAGCCAGCCAGCCAGCCAGCCAGTCAACCTCACTCCGCCCACCTCTCCTCCTCCTCCTCCTCCTCCTCCTCCTCCTCCTCCTCCTCTCCCATCACCGCAATCCAAGCCGTCAAAACTTACACAAAGCCCTCCTTTTCTTTCCATCTCCCAGACCACCACCCCCCCTTCCAACCACCAGGTCCTCCACTCCAACAACCACTCCAACCACCCAACCCTCACAACCGAAGACTACGACATCCTCATCGCCCACGAACGCGCCGCTCTGACCCAGATCCTCAAGACGCGCGAGAAGATCGTCGCGGCGCACAACGAGATGATGATGCAGCAGGAGAGCGAGGGCGAGAAGAAGATGGGTGCTGCGAAGCCGACGTCGGGGGCGGCGGCGGCGGCGGCGGGAATGGGTGAGGTCAAGGAGTGGGAGCAGATGGATCAGCAGCTGCAGGGCGACGAGGCCGCAAACGCGGGAGGAGTGAGGCACGAGGTCGAAGACACCACCGGAGACCACCGCGGTGCCAGTCGGGACCATGCGCAGAAGATGGAGGAGAAGAGGGAAGAGAAGGAGAAGGAGAAGAAAGCAAGGGCGGCGCTGGAGCAGCAGAGCGAGAACGGCAAGCTCGACGGCACCACCGAGGTCCGTCCACACACCCTCACCACGCACCTCCCCTACACTACTAACTTCAATCCACCACAGCAGCAGCAACAACAGCAGCAGCGCCCAGCACCTTTCTCCCCCCAACCCCCCGTCCGCAAAAGCTCGCTCAACGCGACAGCAGCCACGTTCGTTCCGGCTTGGAAGGAGAAGCCTGGACGGTCCTGAGGGCTAGGGTGGTTGGAGAGTGGACGGATTGCGAGGATGTGTCTGAGATTGGCTTGCGCAGATGCGGAATGACGATGACGACAGCTGCAGGAGGTTGGGTGGGTGATGGAGTTTTCTTTTTTTTTTTTTGCTTGGTGCGGTTGGTGCGAAGGGATTGGGGAAGAGAAAAGGAAAGGGAGACAGAAAGAAAGAAAAAAGGCTTTGATTTGGTATTCAGTAAGCCTTGTCTTTGCTGAGCGGTTGGAAGCAGCTTGAAGCCGGGGGGGAGGGAAAGACATGATGGAGATGAAGGAATGGCGGCTGCAGAATCTGTGGCGTGCTTACCCTCTCCCTTCAACTCACCCAAGATAGCTAGCCCCTCGACATAAAACAATTCTCAAAAACCATCTCAAAGTCACAAAAAGCAATTCTTCCAATATATACGCGTTTGCATTATCATTAGCTATGTACTGTACAACTACAGCATACTCTCCTAATATCGGTGAGTGAGGAACTCATATCCTAATCATCAAATCATACTATCCGAACCCATCTCACACGGTAAAGCTACCCTGCAGCGCGATATCCCTGCTGCTGAAACCCAGCTGCACACCAAACGTGCCGCTCGGCACGCTCCACTCCTGCGCCGCGACATCCCAAACCGACAGATCTCTCCTCATCAGCTCGAAAGTGACCGTCTGCTTCTGCCCGGCCGTGAGCTCCACCTTGTCGAAGCCGCGCAGCTGCTTGACGGGCGTGCCCGCGCCGGCCGACGCGGGCAGCTCGAGGTACAGCTGCGGAACGACGGCGCCGGTGATGTTGCCCGTGTTCTGCACCGTGGCCGTGACCTTGTAGACCGTCTCCCAGAGGGCCGGGTTGCCGCCGGGGACGACCGCGGTGGTGGGTGCGGGGGTGCCGGCGATGGCGGTGGAGTTGGAGACGGGGGAGACGGCGAGGTCGGCGAGGGCGAACGAGGTGTACGAGAGGCCGTAGCCGAACTCGTACTGCACCGAGATGTTGTGATAATCGAAGTAGCGGTAGTCGATGAGGAGGCGTTCGGTGAAGTCGGATTGCCAGGCGTTGGTGTCGGTGGTGTTGGCGGCGACCGAGGTGGTGATGTTGGCGAAGTCGTAGTCCGAGGCCTCGTAGGCGATGGTGTAGGGGAGCTTGCCCGAGGGGTTGACGGCGCCGTAGAGGATGTCGACGATGCTGTTGCCGATTTCCTCGCCGGGGAAGTGGGCGGCGAGGATGGCAGTGACGTTGGGGTTGGAGGCCCAGGGCATCAGGGTCACGCCGCCCGAGCTGGTGATGACGACGGTGTTGCTGCAGTTGGCGGCGACCTGGTTGACAACCTCATCGCCGTTCCAGTTCACGTTCAGGGTGGTACGGTCCTCGCCCTCGGCAGCCCAGGTCTTCAGGAAGACGAGGCAGACGTCGGGGTCGGGGGAGATCTGGGCGGTGTAGCCGCCAAGGGTAGTAAGCTGAGTGTTGTTCAAAATGTACTGAACAGAAGAGCCGTCAATCTTGGCCTTGGCCTTGATGGCCTCGAGAGGAGTGACAATCGAGTCGAAGCGGACACTGCCGGAACCACCACCCGCAGGCAGGCAGCCATACTCGTAATTAGTGCTCAAGGGGTAGAGACCGTTGGTGAGATCGCCAGCAGCGTTGCCGAGAACAGCAATGTTCTTGGGGCTCTTGAGAGGCAGAGCGTTGTTGACGTTCTTCAGGAGGACGATGCCAGCAGCACCAAGCTTGCGGATGTGCTCGCTGTGGTTGCCACGGACGTTGACGCTGACCTCCTCGTTGAGGGCGCCAGCCGCCTTCCAGTCATCGTACCAGTTGCTCTCGGGCTGGAAGTTGTTGACAGCCGGGTAGGCGCCGCTGGACGGGTCCACACCGGGGAAGCCCTCATCTTGGCCGAGGAGGTAGTAAGGGGTCAGGACACGCTTGACCATGTCGTCGACACGAGACTGTGGAATGGTACCGTTCTCAACGGCCTTGGTCAGATTGCCGCCGAACCAGGAGGGCACACCATCAAGAAGCGGCTGCCAGTTCCAAGCACCAGGCATGGTCATGTCCAGACCAGCCTCGACCGAGGCAACACCGCTGTGGGTGCCCATCCAGTCAGACATGACGTAACCCTGGAAACCAAGCTCGGTCTTCAGGATACCGTTCTGGGTCTTGGAGTTCTGGCAAGCGTAAGAGCCGTTGACGCGGTTGTAGCTGCACATAACACTGGCAACACCAGCGCGGACGGCGTTGGCGAAGGGCCAGACGTAGAGCTCGTGCATAGTGCGGTCTTCGACGTTGGAGGACACAGACATGATGTCCGACTCGCTGGGCTCATGGGTCGGATCGAAGGCGGTCGCGGGATTGCGCTGCGTCTCTTGCTCGTTGACAATCCAGTGCTTGGCCGTGGCCTGAACACCAACGCCCTGGACACCGAGAATGGTCTCCTCCATGGCGACACCGGTGAGGTAAGGATCGGGAGAGAAGCCCTCCCAGCCCCTACCGGCCATGCCACTGCGGCCGAGAGGACCAGCGACGGGGCCCAGAAAGATCTGAGCACCCTTGCCGCGGAACTCCTCGCCGAGGGACTTTCCGCGCTCGTAGATGAGATCCCTGTCCCAGGAAGCAGCAGCCGTCAGACCAGCGGGGAAGGCGCTGGCATAGTCGGCCTGACGGATGGCGAGGGGCCCGTCCTGGAGACAGAGACCCTTGAAGCCGACGCGCGGGATGGGTGCGATGTTTCTGGACCGACGTCAGCTGGCATATCGATTGAACTCGGGGGGAGTGTTTGTACCCAACGCAAGGACCCGGAGCGCCGGTGAGCATGCTGGCCTTCTCCTCCAGCGTCAGGTTGCTGAGCAAAGCCTCGGCCTTGGCCATTGCAGCAGCCCAGCCGGAGAGAGACGCGGCGTCAATGCCGGTCATGTTGGCTGTGCATCAGGTTAGCAGCAGCAGCTGGCAACGCGGGAGAGACAACGTACGCGAGGGGTAGACGGGAGGGCTCGTGGTGAACAGCGAGTGGTCCCAGTCCTGGGCCTCGGCGCCAGCTACGGCGCCGAGAAGCAGTGCGGCCAGGTTCTTGAGAGGCGCCATTGTTGCGAGTCGCGATTGTCGTCGAGGCGTGCCTTGGAGGCTCAGGGACAGCGCGGGCGTGCGGCATTCTTAAAGCCCATGGCGGCGGCGGCGCCGGCAAGAGCGTCGGGGCACATGGCAGGCGCAAGGACGGCGCATTGATGCGTGCGGTGGGCGGCGGCAGCTTGGGCGGCAACGTCATGGGGATGCTGGAAAGATGCTCGACACGGGGGTCGGAGGCGGAGGAGCTCGATGGAGTAAAGGCTGCGGAGAGCAGAGAGCGTGGGGAGCCCCATGCCGCGCTCGCTGTGCCGGACATCACCCGCCGCGGCGGCAGCCACGCGCGCCGGTGGTGAGCGCGTCGCGCGATGCTGCCACTGCCAGCGCTGCACCTCGCGAGCCTGCCACAGCGCCATCTAGAGCGCCGCAGTGCTCCAACACGCGCAGGCCCGGCATTTCGAGCTGTTCGAGAGCCCTCAGGCAGCGTCTCCAGCGGCGAACAGGCGCCGCGCGGCGACAGCGGAACCTGCCATCGCGCCTCCAGGCCCAGCGACTCGCCTCCGCGCGCCCGTGCGGGATCCGGGAAACAGGGGGGCGCTCACGAGAGCAGAGGTGAGGTGGTGAGGACAGCGAGCTCGCAGCGAAGTCGGGCCGAGAACGAAAGCTGGAGGCCCGGATTCCTGACTCTCCTCGTTCCCCACTGCTCACCACCGCGCGCTGCACCCCGCTTCGTCGCCAGATCCCGCCTCCGAGCTTCTGCCAGCCGCCCCACTCGCGCCGACGTGCTGGTCGCGTGCGAGTGCCGATGCGGAGCAGCCGCTGTGTTTGTCGCTGTCCAGCTTGGCGCATCTGCCTGCATTCCCGCCGACTCCGGCGCTCCTTCCCGCCATCCCCCCGACTGCGCGACGGCGGCTCTGCTGCTCACGGCGGCGGCACTCAAGAAGGTGGGAGAACTGTCCACCGAGACGACAAGAGCCGACAGCCCTGTGCGTCCCTCCGGACCAAGACCCGAGAAGCCAGCTCCGCCACCCACCGCTCCAGTCGCGCATCGGCCACTTGCCCACCGCCTGACGTCGCGTGGCTTGCGCCATTGCCGACCAATTGCCGCCGCCCCGGCCTGATGTCCATCGCGAGACGGGCGCCCACGGAAGGTCCAGTCGTTCCTCACGTTTCCATTACTCCCCGCATCTTAAGTTTTTTCGGGACCTTCCTTTTCCTAGAACTTGGCATGCCCCCATATTCGCTTCCCGGCTGGTGAAGCGGCTATGGCGGCGTCGCCGACCTCGCTCATGCGCTGTTGCTGCTTGGCCGGGTGGGAATATAGCTCGGAGTCCGCTGCCCGGCTTCCTCGACCCTGCTCTTCCGCCGGCGATGGAGCCGCATGGAGTCCCCGTGACGCTGCTCAAGAGGAACAGCGAGGGCCCGCACGGAACCTTCCGCACGAGACGAGAGGAAGAGGAGAGGACTGGTGATGGCGGCGTGACGACGACGGGCGGTCCGGCGGTCGGCCGCTCGTGGACAACTCGGCGAGGGGCCGGCGAAGCAGGGCTGATCCCTATTCCCGCCGGTACGTCATGCACGCTGCCCCGGGCTCGCCATCCCGCTCGGCAGATGCGCTTGGGTTGCATCGCAGGTGCCGAGCATGCGGGGGCCAGCGAAACGGCCGAGCGAAAAGGGAAAATGCGGCCGTGGGAGGCTCTTTGAGCGGGTTAGCTGAGCTGATGAGAAACGTAAAAGATGCGGCAATGTCGGAATTAAGTTCGGGACACAGTTGATGAGGTGGTTGGTAGACGTAGAAGCATGAAAACATAGTGAGAGTGGAAAGATGACGGAGATGGTCTTACCATTGGCTTACTAACCGCTCGTCTTGTTCAAGAATGTCTCAGTCTCAACACCAGATTCTGGCGAGAAGTGTGTCTTGCTTAAAACGACGGCGCCACGAATCTCCTCGGCCGAGGGACATCTTCGGGACCGAAGCACTGACAGTCATGAGCGAACATCGTCTCTTGGTGGGAAATAGGCACCGCTACTTCACATCCTTCATCAGAGCAAGGGAACAAGTGCAAGTGAAAACCTACTCTGGATGTCGGAGAGAGGGATACCAGTTGGCTTGGGAAAAGTATCGGGTCGCGTGATGAAGGCCAGGCATCACTTCCAAACTTTTCGACGAACAGCCTCAGCCAAGAGAAAACGAAAGCACCATCAAACAAGAGGTTTCCACCCAATACTTATACCACACCCTACGCGTCCTCCTCCCCCGCAAGTCCCTACCCCATCATCCCGATTCTCTCCGCATCTGGGGCCCATGACCAGCAACTACAGGCTAAAAGCATCATCCACGCCGCACCGTCTGAGAAAGTCCGTAGATAGGAAAAGACCACCACGGTCACGCGAGGGTTTCAAACGCCAAGAAGCATCCGCATCGCGTGCCACGTGTTGGCGTGTTTGATCCAGAACAAGGATGTTGGCGCATGCTACAAGCCAGCGACGACCGGAGACAGAAGATCAGCGGTCGAATCGATCGGAAGGAACCAGGTAGGAAGGGGATTCTCGACCGCATCCCACCCACCGCTGAAGCGATGCATCCGTTCCGTCGTGACTCGAGAGGCAAAAAAAAGATAAGTGACCGGTACTTACCACGACAGGGACGACGCAGATCGTCCCGCAAGAGGCGTGCGTGCGACTCAACCAGCCACGCTCGGTGGAGGGAAGATAACGATTGCAAACGGTGCGGAGCATCGCATTCCGGGGGACGAGTGCTCGAGCAACCGGGGCAACGGCCGTCCAATCATCGAAAGGCGAACCCAAAACAAGTCAAAAAAGCCAATACGAAATAAGCCTGGCTGGTCAATTCACGCGGCGGCCCCTGCGGCAAATTTCGAGGCTATGGAACAGTTTCCCCCTGCGATTCGAAGAAGGTGAAGCGCCGTGTGATACCGGTGACGCACGCTCAGTAAACGGGATCCCCAACTACTAGTTATCCCATAGCGGAACATAAAGCCAATGGGACAAAGAAGTGATACGAAGAAAATAAAAATTACTAGGGTCCAATGAAAACGAGAAGATAGCAGGTCATCCGTACTCATACTTTCACACATCAACACATTGCGCACATAAGTTCACAGCCCGACCACTCCCCGCCGGAGATCCTCAACAGACAGAAACAACACCATCCCCGCACATCTACCCATTAACACCATCCCCGCTGTCTTTCATTCAGCCAACGAGCACAGCAGCAGCAACGTACAGCACATCCATTCTCAAGCCTCCTCCCCGCTCTCCACATCCCTCACCACCTCACAAACCGAACACCTAAACTCTCCATCCCCATCCCCATCCTCCGTTCCCCGCCCCCCCTCCTTCAACGCCTTCACCAAACACCCCCTATGCCAAAGATGCCTACAAGCAAAAACCACCAACGGACCCACCACAACCTTCTCCCCATCCCCATCCCCATCCTCCTCTCCTACCTCAAGCACCGCACCACCGCCACCCTCCGCCTTCCCCTTCCCCCTCCTCGCCCTCCCCGCCTCCTCGCTATCCCCCCTCTCCAACCTCCTCCTCATCCTCTCCCTCTCCCCATCTACCTTCCTCCGCTCCCACGCATCCCAGATGCCCGCTCCCGCGCCGGGCCCCCACACCCTCCGCCGGCATCCCTCGCACACCTGGCCCCTGGGGCGCCACCCGCGCTGGCGGCGCAGGTGCGCGTCCTCGACGTGGCCGAAGACGTCTTTTTCCAGGAAGCGGGTGGCCAGGGCGAGCAGGGTTTCCTCGAAGGTGTAGGCTGCGAAGATGGAGGCGAGGACGGAGCGGAGGTCGGAGAGGGAGGGGGAGGTGCGAGAGGCGCGGGTGAGGAAGGCGCGGAGGATGCGGAGGAAGGAGGGGGAGGGTTGGCCGGCTGTGGTTGGGGTGGTGATGGTGGTGGTGGTGGGGGGTCGGCGTTGTTGTGCGGCAGCGCGGTTGAGGGCTTGGGTTTGTGCGTGGGGTTTGGTGTCCGGTGTGGCGGCCATGCAGGCTAGGAGAGCGCTGAAGGTCTGCTGGACGTTGGTGCGGAGGCTGTTGGTGATCTTGTCTGTGTCGATTGGTGCGTCTGGCGGGCTCTTGGCGCTGAGCTGGGAGGTCGAGGCCGAAACGTTCTTGGTCATGGTGACGGCTGTGTCGATCAAGTCGAGCCATAGGAGTTCATCCATATCTAGATCTTTCTCCGTACCACTTTCGCCGTTGACCTTCCTGTTCCTCGAATCTGCTGCTTTCCTCTTGTTGCGCGTTTGTCCCTGGCAAAGCCAGATTCCGATCTTGGTGTATTTGTGCGCCGCTTCCAAAAGGTCCGCAGCTGCCTCTTCTGTGTTGGCCTTGTCGGGGCTTTCGGCTGCGGCGTCTAGAAGACCGACCAAAGCTGTCTCCAGCGTCCCGACATGCTTCAAGAGTCGGTTCATAGCATCCTGAATAAGCCCGTCCTGAGCCATGAGCACCACCGCTGCATCAACGACACCACTACTTTCCATGGCCGGGAGAACCTTGTCAAGCCGCAAGTCCCCAGAGCGAAGGAATCCAATGTAGTCGGCAACATGTGAGGGATCATATCTGCACATGAGCTGCACGTACTGCTCGACAAAGCTGGTGGCGGGTACCTCCGGAGGGAGCGCTTGCTGGGCAGTCATTGCCTGGTTGTCTGGCTCCAGGAGGGCTCGAAGGTAGAGGAATTGAACATAATGGTCCGACTCTAGGGTATCCAAAACAGACTTAAGAAGTACAGGAGCAGAGTTCTTCAATGTCCGCGCGGTAAGTGCTGCGTCAATGCTTGCAAGATCCTGAGCGTGCGCGAGGATGACCGTGTGAACATCGCTGATTTGTCTCTTGTTCAGACCCTTGCTCGGGCGCAGGCAGTCTCTGATACACTCAAAGACAGCTGGACGGTCTTCGGTGTCGTTGAGATAAGTTTCGACAAGCCGCGCGTACTGCTTCGAACCACTGTACACAGACTTGAGCACTCGGTAGAATCCAGCTCTCTCGAAAAGCGGTACGAGCGAGTCGATGCTCGTGGGATGGTATACCGACAACAGGTACTCAACGCTAAGTTGACAGTCATCGGCTACTTCCTCGGAGGGATAATCGCAAAGTCCTTCTAGCAACTTGTGCAGCGCGCTTCCTGGCAGGATAATGTACTGTGGGAATTTCGGAAGGTTTCGAGCAACGAACATGTACAGGTAGATGGTATCTTCGGACTCAAACTGGCCATCTGACATAACTCCAAGGAGGATGTTGAGGATATATTGGCGTGTTGGTCTCGGCCCGGACGAGCGTTCGGATGCGGATACCCCGTTCACGGCTCCGGTTAGGGAAGTCTGATCCCCATTGAGATACGAATCCTCGAATGCTTCATTGAGCATGCTCATGAAGCTTGCGCTGTCGAACTTGAGAATCGCCCTAAGATACGGAAAAGACTCGTTCGAGTCTTTATCCATTAGTGGCTGAAAGGTCTCACCGCTCCCCTTAGGCCACTCCATAGGTTTCCCAGAGAAGATGTAGGAATATAATGCGCCCTTCGCATCGTCGGCTTCGTCATCCGGCAAAGGTGCGCCGCCCGGGTAAATCCGCCCGGTAAACGTGTAGGCTAAATACGGAAAGATCTTCATCGTAGAAGTTTGGAACTGTTCCTCTGCAACTCCTTGAGTATCACCATCTGACAAGAGCACTTTAACCAGTGTGAGCAGGTCAATGAGCGGGGTGATGTAATCCCGTAATGACCTAGTCCACACGTAGATAAGTGCATCGTAGAGGCTGTATTGTCTGCAAAGGATCGTGACCTGGTTGATGTCTATTGTCGCCGTGTCCAATCGGCAGATCATTTCCTCGAGCCTGCTGGCGCGGCCTTGCGACGCATAGTGCGTTATCAAATCCTTGAGGACATCCGGTGGGACGGAAGTGATCTCCTCTTCGACAATGTACGGCTCCAGGACTTCAAAGAAAATACTCTCCGCGGATGCAATCTCGAAAGCTTCGTAGACATCCTCGAACAGAAACTCCATCTCCTCCATGCTCAGGCATGCTGAGAAGCTTGCCGAGGCAAGGTCAAAAACCCGAGAACGGCGTGTCTCATCGTCGTCCGATGATTCCTTTTTGGAGAAGGTGTATTTCAACGAAGCTGAAATCATCTCCAGCAACTTCTCCTGGACTAGAGCATGCCTGGAGGAATCATCACTGGGCAGACCTACCGTGAGCTTGTCGGCATCTCCGTTGTAGTAGGACGTAGCGAGCTCAATGGCAGCTATATAGTCCCCATCTTCCATAATAGCCAAGAGCCGGTCTGCCCAATTGGATAGCGTGCCAATGGAGACATCGTTGAAACCCAATAGAAACAGCCGCCCTTTGTAGGCTCGGAAACTCATGTAAAATGCATCAGCCACCACGCCATGCATGGAGTCATCCTGCTCATCCAGCTGTTCCACCACGGAATGTAGCTGTCGCGAGAACAAATCCTGGTGGAAGATGTGTTTCTGAATCAAGTCAAACGAGTCAGTCATGCGAAGAGAATTGTCCTCCAGGATGATAAGACGTTGGCTTATGGTAAGCACCCCGAGAACAGATCTGCTGATCCATTGCACGGCAACGATTGCTTCTTCAGCCCTCCAGCGACTGCGAGGTTTGAAGTGGAGAGAAGGTGGCTTGTCTTTCTCTGGATGCTCCGTGGATTCAATGTCCAAAACAGTGAGAACGTTAGACCAACAGTAAACCAGTTTTGTTTTGGACACGGCTTGCGGATTGTCCTCCCCCGCGGTCTTGAGCTTCACAGCCGGGAACCAAGCTAGACATCCACTCAGAGTACTGTGAGGCGCAATCTCCTTTGGGCGCGACATTTTGTGTTGCGTCTCGGCTATGGGCGTGGTCGAAACGATAACCAAAAGGTAAGGGGTCAGGAGGGCGGTGAGACCGAGAGAATCGGTTGGTTGCTCCACATTTCCCAAAGGCAGCGGCGAAAAGGCGAGTACGGAGCTCGACTTTCGCGGCTGATCCAGAGCTTTTCCCGTAGGCGGATATCTCCCCAAAATCCGAGTGGTTTTCACAACCCGACCAACCGCGCCCAGACCTCTTGTAGCGAGATGCGAAAAGGCCATACCGCCTTCGTCTGCCGACACAAGAGCAGTGTGACGTGTGCCCAAGAAGCCCAGGTGGTAGACGGAAACGCCAGAGACATGGCCATCCGATTGTCGATTGTCCAGTTGTCGTCGGTCGATAGGAGGGATGTGCAAGAAGTGCTTCGCCGGTCTGGCAAGTTCCCAGGTGAAAATGTTGCCTGAAGCATGGCCGCCTGCAACAGTGGTATGGTCGGCGGAGATGGCCAGAGCTGTGATGGCGCCAGACTCGATCGCTACAGCGCGTTAACAACCGAGAAGAACCAACGCTGAACAAGAGGTTCCTACCTTTCGTGCCGGGTCCTATGATGGATTTTAGTGCTTGGTGATAGTCGAAAACCAGGATCAGCCCTTTCGATGTCCCAACGATAATCGATGCGGCGACCGCAAGGCACGTTGGCCTGCCGAAATTCCGCTTGCCCAGCTCCGAGAAAGCCTGTCCAGAGATCTTCTTCAGTCTTGTCCACCGTACGACTTCCCAGGGCGGCTGTGGCGTGTCGGCTTCATCTGAGTTCTGCAAAAGCTGGCTCGAGAGTGACGATTGTCTGGAATGCGGCCCCAGAAAGGCGGGGGAGATAGCTCTGGGGGAGTCTCTTGGCGAAGATGCTATCCTGGCCGAGAATCTGCGTTCGAAAGGCTGCAGTGAAAGTGGCCGCGGGCTTCGGGAGAATGACGCGAATGAAGGAGGGACGCTACTGCTGGGAGAGGAGAGACCGGAGCCCTAGACGGTGTCAGCAACGGAGTCAGGGAAATGGTGGGAATAGCGCACTTGGACAGACGGCGAGTCGTCAGGCGTGGAGAGGGAGCCATCAGGACTCATGGCGCCGTTGGAGGCATCGCGGTGGGGCAGTCCCGGCGACGGGCTCTCAGACTCGACATGCTGCTGCTCTTTGACCTTGCCGTAGCCGTGGAAGTTTGTGCCGTTGCTGCCTGCGGCCGAGTCGGCGCGCAGGACCCTCTGCTCCTCCTCGATGATGTGCCTCAGCTCGGAGCTTGCGCGGGTCACGTCCGGCGGGGGATCGCTGGGCGGCGCGCCGTCCGCGGCGTTAACGTCTTGGATGCCGCCGCTGCCATCGCTGTCTCCGTCTACGGAGCTCATCTGGGTCGCCTCTCGATGCTCATCGCTCCGTCAGCGAGGGTCGGTGGTGCGCGGGATCCAATGGCTGCGGACGCGTGGTGGCAAGCTATCGGCGGCCGTGCGGGCAGATGGAGAGCGCGGCGCTGGTGTTGATGCCTGCGGGCGGAGAGGTCGCGGGTGGAGCGGCGCGCGGCGGAGCGGGCAGCGGGGACGGGGCGAGCTCTGGGCGCTACAGCGAGGGACGGCGGGGCGCGGTGGCAGGCTCGGGCGGTGTGTTCAGCAGGGCGGGCTGCTCAGCGCTGCAAGCTATCCGACTATCGCCAGCGTCAGCGTTCGATTCGACCCGGCGCGGTCAGGGTGCACGGGCAGGCACGTGCTGGGGCCGGCTGCTGGCTGCGCCTTCCCTGCATCATTTCAGGCCCTCAGCCACGCGCTGCCCTGCCACATCTCGCGCCCAGCCGCCCGCCCATGTCAATGTCGCAGCCAAGTCGGCGCTCCCCTCGAATAATTTCCTCCGTCTGCCCAGTCGCTCTCTATTTCTGTGTCTCTCGCTCTGCAAGCTTCTTCGTCTGCGCCGCTGGCCTCGCCGCCTGCGCCTCTCTCACTTGCCGCCGGCGCTTTAAAGCCTCAGCGATCCGACAGTCCTGCTCGCGCCCAGACAGTCACTGAAACTCCCTGCGTTCCACGCAGCCTCACGCCCGCTTCTTAGCCACATTGCGTGTACGACAGCAGAGTGCTGTCCGCCCTCTTCAGGCGCTCGTCGCTCTCGTCTTTTCTCCTTCATCTCTCTCCACAGTCCGCCCGCCATCTCTGAACGCCTCATCAGCCCGTCCACACCATGCTGCTCCCACGCCAAGACAACTCAGGTGACCCCGCCTTTGAGAACGACGACGTAGTCTTCTATGACTCGTTCTGGTACACCAGGGTACGCCGCGTCGCTAGCACTCGCAGGGCTTTCTGCTGACAAGCCGTCCCACAGACGGGCATCATCATTAAGTTTGTCCTCTTCGGCACTTTCATGGCCGTCTTCCTACTCTGGTTCATCGGAGGCTACATCCATGCTCAGCGGCGTATGAAGAAGGGTCTTGCGCCCTTGGCCTACCACAAAGTACGTGAATCCTAACCTTCAGCCTCGACCGAGAGAGCTAAGACTGACTTGCCAACCAGTGGCTTATCCCGAGATACCAGCGCGCGCGATTCGAGCCGCAGATGCAGGGCGTCGTCTACTACCAGTATCAGAACGGCCAGCAACAGTACTACGCTCCTGGCCAGAACGGCTTCCCGATGCAGGCCTACCCAGAGCCGCCGCCGCTGTACAACCAGGACGTGCCGCCTTCCTACCAGCCGCCGCCCGGAGCCTCCAAGGTCGACCCACAGCAGCAGTACGGGCCTCCTTCGCCACAGTACGCGCCTCCGCCGGGACCACCGCCGTCCGGCTCTCAGGCACCACAGGGCACCCAGCAGACTGGCGTTGTCAACGATGAGCCCACCCCTCCAGCGCAGGCGCACCACACGGGGAGCTCAAACCCCTTCCGTCTTTAAACTTTCCGGGAATGCAGTAATGCCTCTAGCTTGTAATCGGCAGAATAATGGAGTTCTAAAGGGAACGTAGGGAAAAGGTCTGCTCATCTGGATGAGCCGCACCGGGGCGTTTGGTGGAAACTCACTGTACACTTGCTACAGCCGCATCGATACCAGAGTTGCACCAATTCAATTCATTGACTTCATAATCGCAAACTTGTAGTAGTACGTAGGAGTAAAGGCAGGTCTGTAGACAGCAAATGCGGTTGTCTTTGCCAACCTTCATTCAAGTTCCATTGGTTCCACTTCCATAGCGTCGTCGGCCATGTCCGGATCGGTCGCCATTGCAGCATCATCGACTGTGAGGCCAATGCTATTGCTCTGCGGCCATGAGTTCGGCTTCGAAGGTTGCTGCGACGCGTGCTTCCCTCCGGCCCGCTGTCTGGCTTCAATGATGGCCTTCCTGACGCTGTCCTTGTCCTCGGGGACGGACAGCGAGGGGGGCACGCCGTAGAGCACGAGCTGGTTGTCGGCGGTGCGCTCCAGCTCTTTGCCGGTGCTCATCAAGACGTGCTTGGGGATCTTGGAAAGATGCTTCTCGATATCGGGAATGAAGACGGGGTTCTCCTCGTCGGACTCGAGCTCGGCGAGCTCTTTGTCCAGGTCGTAGATGTAGACCTTGTCCTTGGTGTCCTCCAGCTGCATCCAGTCATCGTCGGCGGGCCTGGTGGCGGTTGTGGTGGTGCGGGAGACGCTTGGATCGGGGGGTGGTGCGGAGGCGGCGGCGGACGATGGAGCGACGGGGATGTAGAGCTTGCCGGCGCTGTCTGGGGCAGCATGTCAGCGGGGCGCGGGGATGCAGCGGGTGCGAGGGCAGACGTACCGATGTTCAGCAGGTCGAAGCGCTTGGCCAGGCGCTGCTCGGGCTCCAGGGCCTCGGCGGCGGAACGCTTGACGCCGCGGGGCGGCTCTGAGGCCGTGGGCATTACCTCCGCGCGAGTGGCCATTCCTCCATCACCTCGCTCGCTCCAACTGCTTGCAGGCTCAGCGCACGCGCATCCAACAGGGCGACGATTCCAGCTGCGCTCCAGCGCTCACCGCATTGCGCTTGTCGGCCGGGGTGAATGCTGCGACTCCGCGTGGGGTCCGTGGTTGGCAGAGATAGCGGCGTCGTGAGTCACGGCGGGCGAGGGCGATATTTGACGCCGCTGGCGTCCCGCGCGCAGAAGCTTCTACAAATTCCTGGCACCGCCCGCAGCACCACACCTCTCCCCACCGCGAACCGCAGCCAAGGCGCCGCCCTCCGCTCCGCACCGCCGCTCGCTCTCGCTCGTGCGCCCCGACGCAGCCCCTCCGTCCGATCGCCGCTGCACCCCGCAGCGCGTCTTCCGCCGCACGCCTCCCGCACCATGGCCTCGCTCGTCGACCACCAGCCCGAGTGGCCTGCCGCGCGCGTGCGCCAGACCTTCCTCGACTACTTCAAGCAGAATGGCCACACCTTCGTGCCCTCGTCGTCCGTCGTCCCGCTCTCGGACCCGACGCTGCTGTTCGCCAACGCGGGCATGAACCAGTACAAGTCCATCTTCCTGGGCACCGTCGACCCCAACTCCGACTTCGCCACCCTCAAGCGCGCCGTCAACTCGCAGAAGTGCATCCGCGCCGGCGGCAAGCACAACGACCTGGACGATGTCGGCAAGGACAGCTACCACCACACCTTCTTCGAGATGCTGGGCAACTGGAGCTTTGGCGACTACTTCAAGAAGGAGGCCATTGAGTACTCGTGGGAGCTGCTGACCAAGGTCTTCGGCCTGGATCCCGACCGCCTGTACGTGACATATTTCGAGGGCGATGCGAGCTTGGGCTTGGAGCCGGACAACGAGGCCAGGGACTGCTGGAAGGCCGTTGGCGTCGCCGACGACCACATTCTCACCGGCAATGCCAAGGACAACTTCTGGGAGATGGGCGACCAAGGCCCTTGCGGTCCCTGCAGTGAGATCCACTACGACAGGATAGGCGGCCGCAACGCTGCCCACCTGGTCAACCAGGACGACCCCAACGTCCTCGAGATCTGGAACAACGTCTTTATCCAGTACAACCGCGAGGCCGACAAGTCGCTGAGGCCCCTGCCGAATAAGCACGTCGACACCGGTATGGGCTTCGAGCGGTTGGTTTCCGTGCTCCAGAACAAGATGTCCAACTACGACACCGACGTCTTTACCCCGCTGTTCAAGACCATCCAGGACATCACCGGCGTGAGGGAGTACCAGGGCAAGTTTGGCGACGAGGATGCGGACGGAATTGACACCGCCTACCGCGTTGTTGCTGACCACGTGCGCCTGCTGACCTTCGCCATCTCTGACGGCGCCACCCCCGACGCTGTTGGCCGTGGCTACGTCGTGCGTCGTGTTCTCAGGAGAGGCGCCCGCTATGCGCGCAAGTACCTCAACACCGATATCGGCAGCTTCTTCTCCAAGATTGTGCCCAAGCTGGTGGAGCAAGTCGGCGACATGTTCCCCGAGATCAGGAAGAGGGAACAGGATGTGAAGGAGATCCTGGACGAGGAGGAGCAGGCTTTCGCCAAGAGCTTGGATCGTGGCGAGGTCATGTTCGACAAATACGCCAAGCAGGTCGAGGCCAGTGGAAGCAAGAAGTTGGCCGGAAAGGATGTGTGGCGGTTGTACGACACCTACGGTTTCCCGGAGGATCTGACGTTGATCATGGCCGAGGAGCGCGGTCTGACCATCGACGATGCCGAGGTCAGAGAGGCGCAGGCTATTGCGAAGGAGGCCAGTAAGGGCGCGAAAAAGGCTGGTGCCAATGTTGTCAAGTTGGACGTGCATGCGCTTGGTAAGCTCCAGGAAATGCAGGTCCCTACGACCGACGACTCCTCCAAGTTCGCCAAGGACAACATCACTGCAAAGATCAAGGCCATCTATCACCCGGAGAAGAAGTTCATCAAGAGCACGACCGAGGTTGCCCAGGGCGAACAGATTGGCTTGGTGCTGGACAGGACAAACTTCTACGCCGAGCAGGGTGGTCAGGAGTACGACACTGGTAAGATTCTCACTGAGGGTGCCAACGAGGCTGCCTTCGATGTGCAGAATGTGCAAGTCTCAAATGGTTACGTCCTCCACACTGGCTATACCAGCTACGGTGGTCTCTCCGTGGATGATGAGGTTATCTGCGAGTACGACGAGCTGCGCCGTAACCCGATCCGCAGCAACCACACCGGCACGCACGTTCTCAACTACGCCCTCCGCGAAACCCTTGGCTGGGACATCGACCAGAAGGGTTCGCTTGTCGCTCCCGAGAAGCTGCGCTTCGATTTCTCGCACAAGCAGGGTGTCACCGAGGCCGAGATCGAGAAGATCCAGACCATCTCGAATGGATACATCCGCGACAACCGCGCTGTTTACACCGAGCCTATCACTGTTGCCGATGCCTACAAGATCCGCGGTGTCCGCGCCATCTTCGGCGAGAAGTACCCCGATCCCGTTCGCGTAGTTTCGATCGGCGTTCCCGTCTCGGAAATCATGAACGACCCCGAGAACGAGAGGTGGGAGAAGCTGAGCATCGAGTTCTGCGGTGGCACGCACGTTGCCAGCACCGGCGAGATCAAGGAGCTCATCATCCTCGAGGAGGGCGGCATCGCCAAGGGCATCCGCCGCATCATCGCCGTCACGGGCCAGGGTGCGTACGACGTGCAGCGCGTGGCCGCCGACTTCTCGAAGGAGCTCGAGCGCCTGGAGAAGATGGCGTTCGGCCCCGACAAGGAGGTGCTGGCCAAGAAGATCCAGAATGAGCTCAACGAGCTCTCCATCTCGCTGCTGGAGAAGGAGAAGCTCCGCAGGCGCTTCGGCGCCGTCTCCAAGGCCATCCTCGACGAGCAGAAGAAGGCTAGCAAGGCGGAGAGCAAGAAGGTGCTGGACACCGTCACCGTCTACTTCTCCCAAAACAAGGACGCAAAGTTCCTCGTCCAGAAGCTCGACTATAACGCCCACACCAGCAAGGCCATCACCGAGGCCATCAAGCACGTCAGCAGCAAGCAGAAGGAGAAGACGGTCTACTTGATCGCCGGCGACGCCCAGGAGGGCAAGGTCGTGCACGGTTGTTACATGGGCGACGTAAGTTCTCCCCCCCACTTCTCTCTCAAATCACCGTCTCCAGAGAATTCTTTCGGATCGCTAACGCTGCAACAGCACTTCGAAACCCAGGGCGCCTCCGCTGGCGATTGGTCCAAGGCCGTCTCCGGCGTCATCGGCGGCAAGGCTGGTGGCAAGGGCAAGACTGCCATTGGCCAGGGTACCAGCCCGGACAAGCTGAATGAGGGCTTGGATGAGGCGATGAAGTATCTGGAGAAGTTCCAGATTTAGAACGGCACGGGGGGAAATGAGAAAGGAAATTATTAAAAGTTGAGAGTTTTCGTTGTTTAGATAGGTAGATCATCGGCTGGTTAGCCGAAGAAACAACGTTTGTTGGTTACCTACCTGCTTAGTTTGACCTTTCTCTTTTTTGTTTTATTTGTGCTCGCTTTGTCGGAAGAGGCGTGGGGTATCCATCCCGATACTTAGCGTGAAGTTGTTTTTCTGCGAGGTCACATTTCTACACGGTCCTAAGCTGTGAGGATATATCCAGTTGACAGGTCCATCAACTGGGGTGAGCAGCTTACCTGCATGATTTCATTCCCTCAAACTTTGAGCACGGAGCATGACGGCTAAAGCCCTCGCAGTGACACGAAGCCGCGGCCCACGTGCGGCACGGCACCGATCCCTCGCAGACAAGTATTGCATCTAAGCGGGTCTTTTTTTGGACAGCAAAACGCGTAAGATTCGATCCTTGCACAAGAAACCGATTCACCGCGCTAGATGTCGAGGACGTGGGTGAAGAATTCGGGCTGACGCTTGAAGATGTCTCCGTCGCTGTGACGAAGGCCAATCGGCTGAAGAAGAGCTCGGAAGTGTATGAGCGTGAGGTTGACTCTTCATGGAAGATGCTTTCCTCGTTTACTGCTTTTTTTTAAGATCTTCACAATATCCAAACAACTTGAAGAAAACTTGGATGAAGTTGACCTCCGCTACAATGGCCACCTCGGCTGCCATCGCGCTTGTGCAGCGGGCCGAACAGGATATTCTCAATGCACAAAAAATGGAAGTAAAGTCTGTTTGCGGGGTCTCTGTCAAGGTAAGTTCCGGCGAATCCGAAGTGTTTCTTACCAAACGAGAGCCACGAGACTGGTAGGCTAGAGCGTCAGGCGACGGGTAGGGCTTAAAAAAAAAAGTCCGTTTGCCACAAGCCTCGGCGGTTCTCGCCGGCCTGGCGCCAAGCCAGCGTTGCGTATGGCACCGAGAAGGGTACACGTGCCTATTCTATCAGCAAATCGAGCGAACGATGGGGATTTGGAATTGGGGGTAGCGATATTGTGTCGACTGCTCCACGACTATAAATAATAATGCTTTCCAAGCGGACCAACGGCAAGGATGATGTGCATGCAGAAGAATGCGGGGAAGCACTTCATAGATCGATCGCCGCGATCGTCGTGGGCCATGCGGCGATGGAAATGGCTCATCGGACAATCGCACGAGAATGACACATAGTCAACGTCCCCAGATCCCCTCGAAGCAAGGTATCAGAGGCCTCGTATTTTTTTTTTTCAAATCTTTTTTCCTGGGTCTAGCCGCGTCCGGCGTGCCTGTCAGAATTAGTGCGCGGGCGCATCGACCATGGATCTGGAACGCGAGCGTCTGTTGGTGGCTGAGCCTCATGCCCCACCACCAAAATTGTCATCCATCGCCAACGTTGCAGACGGGAACGAGGATGCGAGGTGATGCTGACGGGCGTCGGCCCAGCAGATGCGGCGCATCATCCGCGTTCTAGAAGGCCGAGATGGCGCGCGATTGGCCATGTCTCTCGGCGCAGAAGCACGCAAGCAAGTGAGACAGCCACGCGCCGCCCGGGGCTTGCCCCAGATCGCCATAGGACGGTCGTCGGTCCGGGGATGGGAGGCTGGCCCGTATCATTGGACGAGGCACGCGATCATGCACGGCGATTTCTGCGTCACCTCCAGGATGATGAGGACTGTGGCTGATCGCGAAGCCAGTGGTCGATGGGAGATGAAGCCTGTGGCTGTTTCAACCCCACAAAGGTTAAGTCTACGCTTACATGGCCAAGCTCCCGTCAAGCTTCGCGCCATTCGTTCCATCTCGGCGGACCACTGAAAAGAGGCCCCGAACATCGTTTCCCCTGAATTTCCGGAGTATGGTGCGGAGGAAGTCGCACGGCCTCCGCCCCGCCGACCACAAGACTGCCTCGGCCTCAGTCTTTGGCTGTCGGCGTTCGCCGGCGCGGAGGGCGTCTGACTTCCGCTGACATTGGAGGCGCGGCGCCGCTCGGGGTCGCCGCCCCAGTGCGACTAGCGCCTGGGAGACGGCAACGGGGGCGTCCGAATCCCATCAGGCGGGCCCGGTGCCGGCGGGGTGGCTGCTGGCAGTGTGCGCCGCCGCAACGGCAGGGCTGGCTCTGTCAGCCAGTGAGAGCAGAGGGGATCTCGACGCGGCGACACGGATCTGGGCGTGCTGGGGAGGCTGTCCACGGGCGGCGCCTGCGGTCCAGACGGGCTCGACTTGGTGTTGGCGTGCGCACTAGCGGTGCTGGCCCGCTCGCCGCTGCCAAAGCACCGCGCCAGGCCCCTCGAGAAGCGCTAGCCTGCCCGGCTAGGCGTCGTTGCGGCAGTGCTCAGCGCGTTCCCCCGGCCGAGCTCTTTCCCCACGATCGCAAATGCCCGTCTCCAGGCCCTGCCCGCCATGCCGCCCCCGTCCTCCGCCTGCTCTACAAATACCATGCGCGCCCCTGCTCTTCTCCTGCTCATCATCCCGCTGTGACACTCTCCTCTCGCTCCCCTCGAGTTTTTCTGTTCGCTTGCAGCTGCACTCCATCCTCACCGGCCGCAATGGCTATCCTCCTCAAGAAGCCCGAGGGCACCGCTGGCTCAGCTCTCCCCGCCATTCTCATTGGCCTCTTCGTCGCCTTTGGCGGCATCCTGTTCGGGTACGCTGCTCTTCCTCCCCATCTCCCTTTTTCAGCCGCCTGACAGTGCGAATAGATATGACACCGGTACAATCGGAGACATCCTGGGCATGGACTACTGGCAGAAGCAGTTCTCCACGGGTTACATCAACAAGAAAGGCCACCTTGACGTCACCTCCTCCCAGACCTCCGAGATCGTCTCCATCCTCTCTGCTGGCACCTTCTTCGGCGCCCTCACTGCCGGTCCCACTGGCGACTTCTTCGGTCGTCGCCTTGGCCTGATCATCTCCACTCTTGTTTTCACCCTTGGCGTCATTCTCCAGACCGCCGCCACCGCCATCCCCATGTTCGTCGCCGGTCGTTTCTTCGCGGGATATGGTGTGGGCATGATCAGTGCCTTGATCCCCCTGTACCAGTCCGAGACCTCGCCCAAGTGGATTCGTGGTACCGTCGTCGGCTGCTACCAGCTCGCCATCACCATCGGCCTCCTGCTCGCCGCCATCGTCGGCAACGCCACCAAGAACCGCAACGACTCGGGATCCTACCGCATCCCCATCGCCGTTCAATTCGCCTGGGCCATCATCCTCATCGGCGGAATGCTCCTTCTTCCCGAGACTCCCCGTTACCTCATCAAGAGCGGTCATCCTGAGCGCGCTGCCAAGTCGCTCGCCCGCCTGAGGCGACTCGACGTCCAGCACCCCGCCATCGTCGAGGAGCTCGGTGAAATCACCGCCAACCACGAGTACGAAATGTCTCTCGGCAAGGCCACTTACCTGGACTGCTTCCGCGGTAACCTCGGCAAGCGCCTTGCCACTGGTTGTCTGCTCCAGGCCCTCCAGCAGCTCACCGGCGTCAACTTCATCTTCTACTACGGTACCTCCTTCTTTAAGAACGCCGGCTTCCAAAACCCCTTCATCATCACTCTGATCACTTCTTGCATCAACGTTGCCTCCACCTTCCCCGGTCTGTATCTGGTTGAGGCTTGGGGTCGTCGTAACCTCCTCCTCTTCGGCGCCATTGGTATGGCTGTCTGCCAGTTCATCGTCGCCATTACCGGTACGGTCACTGAGGTCACGAATCTTGCTGCTCAGCGTTCGATGATCGCCTTCGTGAGCATCTACATCTTCTTCTTCGCCTGCTCCTGGGGTCCCGTCGCTTGGGGTAAGTCGAATTTGCATCCTTTTCTGCAACAGCATGCTAACCACAGAAACAGTTGTTACCGGAGAAATCTTCCCTTTGAAGGTCCGCGCCAAGTCGCTCTCCATGACGACTGCCTCCAACTGGCTCCTCAACTGGGCCATCGCCTACGCCACTCCCTACCTTGTCAACAGCGATCCCGGTGATGCGGCACTCGGCGCCAAGGTGTTCTTCATCTGGGGCGGCTGCTGCTTCATCTGCATCTTCTTTGTCTGGGCCATGATCTACGAGACCAAGGGCCTCTCTCTCGAGCAGGTCGACGAGCTGTACGGCAAGGTGTCCAAGGCTTGGAAGAGCTCCGGCTTCGTGCCTACTCTTTCCTTCCAGGAGGTTGCGGATATGCACCCCCAGCGTGGCATGTCTCTCACCGAGGTCGAAGGCCAGGCTATGCGCAAGAAGAGCGTTAGCCACGCCGCTGAGAAGATCGAGGTTTAATTTAGAAGGCTGGTAGATGAGCTTTTCCTTTTGTTTTGATACACACGATAGTCTATGAGTTTCATGATGGGTCTACGCACATTTATTCTACATATAATTAGTACGATAGGTAAAGAACCTGAAGATACTGTATACTTCTCGTCTCCTGGAAACGTGACCAATCTGGTGGAGATAGCGAGTCGTTCTCGAAGTCGTCGCGGCATGAAGTCTCGCAGTCGCACAAAGAATTCCGCGAGAGCAGGTGCCGCGTCGTCGGGTTGATGTACCGGGCGACCGGGCGACCAGGCGGGGTGTCTGCGAAGACGGTTGCGGCACGGGCAGGGGAGAGCAATTGCGACGGACACGCCAACCTTTTACGGAGCGTGACTGGCAGATCACTCGGCTGTGTGACATGACCTGCAGGCAGCTATCCAGGCACTCAGCACAGTGCCTGATCTGCTGCCTGGCCGCGGTCGGGGCGCAGCAACCGCCGGCGTGGCGCGCAAGTACAAAAGACCAACAGGTCTATTTTGTCTGCAGCGCAAGAGGGAAAACGAGAAAGAGACAACTGCGACCAGCGATTGAGGCTGCTGAGTGTTTGAGAAGCGGGCGCAGGTGAAGCGGCGCAAAGCGAACAATAGGAAGTGATCGGCAATTGTAAGGCTGAGCACGTGCCTGCTGAGTCAGGCCCATTACATCTGTGCCTTTGTCGCGCGCCCTCCTCCAACCTTCACCCCTCCGCCCTTCGACGTCCACAGCCCGCCGCCGCCGTGCTGTGACGTCCATTACCACCAACAAACCCCGTCGCGACACCCCCTCCACCACTGTGCCGAGCTGCCCGCCCGCGACAGCTTCCGCAGCTTCCTCTTCTCTGCCCTTCGATCGCTCCGACAGCCCACCTCACCATGGCTTCCACCATGAAGCGTGGCTCCGACCTCTTTTCCAGCCGCGGCCCCGCGAAGAGGCGCTCCGCTGGCGCCCGCGCCGACAAGGATGGCGATATCAGCATGGACGTCCGCCCGCGCAACAACAATCGCGTGGGCAAGAGCAGCGCCCGCGGTGGCGCAAAGGGCCCCAACCTCACCCGCAATGGCATCAACACCAACGCTCTCGAGCGCGAGGTTCGCAAGCATGTTTCCTCTGGCGAATCGGCTTTCTCCAAGGCTTCCTCGCGTCCCGTCAACAACCCTGCGTCCGTCGGCAAGATGAACATCAGGATCACCGGCTGGGCAAAGAGCAAGGCTGCTGGCAACGACGACAAGGGCGTCGCCTCACTCGTGGACTTCCTTGAGAAGAAGGCCACTCAATCGAGACAGAAGGCGGCCAAGAGTGGCCGTATCTCTGGTGCTGCTAACCCTATTAAGATCAAGAAGGTACGACCGCTGCGATCGACGTCGATTCGTGCATCATCTTCCTGTATACCACGAGCTAATCCCCCCCGAAGTACATCGTCGAGAGCGACGATTCGCTCCTCATCACCGTCCCCGTGGACGCCGGAAACCAGATTCTCCGCCTCAACACCTACAGGTTCGCCGCGGCCGACCTCACCATCAAGAAGGCCGACGACACCATGTCCGACTCTGCCCAGCCAGAGAGTAATACCGATCGGCTCCGCGAGGTTTTCACCAAAACTTTGGAACGCCGTTACACTGCCGAGAGCAAGATGCTGGACCTCAGCGCTCTGGGTCAAGATCCCGACCTCCAGGCGCTTGGCGTCTTCGACTTGAAATCCACCACCTCCAAGGTCTTCCCTGCCATCATGAAGCATTGCGACGCTCTCTTCAAAACTGCCGAAGAGAAGCGTGAGAAGTTCGAGTCTGTCGTTCTTCAGAGCAACGAGCTCACCACGGTTGAGGCTATCAAGACCCTTGCTTTCACCTTCCCGGATCTCAAGAACTTGGACCTCAGCAACAACAAATTCGAGAAGCTCGACGGACTCAGCATGTGGAAGAACCGTTTCCGCAAGCTCGATCACCTCATTGTCTCCAACAACCCTCTCGAGCAGTCCGTCCCCGACTACCACCGCGAGATCGTCTCATGGTACCCCACTCTGCGCTTCCTCAACGGCGTCCAAGTCCGTTCCGACGAGGAAGTCGCTCAGGCTGCCCAGGCCGCACAGCAGACTCGCAAGAAAGGCCTGCCAGTCAAGCCTGCCGTTATGAAGGATGAGTCGGAGATCGCCCAGAGCTTCGTCAGCACGTTCTTCCCCGGCTTCGACACGGACCGCAATGTTCTGGTGTCCATGTACTACGACCAGACGTCTCAGTTCAGTTTCTCGGTCAACACCCACGCCCCTCGCGATCCGTCGGCCAGCGAGGCTCTCACCAAGCAAGAATGGGATTCTTATATCCGCCGTAGCCGCAACCTCAAGGCTATCACCCACCTTCCGGCACGTACCTCACGTCTCTTTGTCGGCCAGGAGCAGATTCGCGAGGCCTTCATGACGATTCCAACCACAAAGCACGCGACCGAGTCTGAGAAATGGCTCATTGAGTGCATGTCTCTCCCGGCCGTTCCCGATGCGACCGGTCAGTATCCGCAGGGTGTTGTTGGCCTGCTGGTCACGATTCACGGCGAGTACGATGAGATGGACGTTTCCACCGGCCAGCCTACCAAGCGTAGGTCCTTCGACAGGGCAATCACCCTCGGCCCGGGTGCTGCGGAGGGAAGCATCCGCGTCATCAACGACCAGATGACGATCCGCGCGTACGGAGGATGTGCTGCGTTCCAGCCAGATCAGGAGACGACCCAGCAAGAGATGATGATTGTCGAGTTCAGCAAGCTTACTGGCATGACGGCTGAGTATTCCCGGATGTGCCTTGAGCAAAGCAACTGGGATCCTCCCACTGCGGTTACCACTTTCGAGGCCGCCAAGACCAACCTCCCTCCCGAGGCTTTCGCTACTGTCGGCGCCTAAGCTGGCAGTCAACATTGCATGTATTTAGCATTCGAGGATGATATTCAAGGAGAGATCAGAAAAGAAAAAAAAGGAAGGATGATACCCTGCCCAAACGAGGCATCTGCATAGCAAGGAGTTGGTGTATGTTTTATGGTTTTCTATCAACAATCATCATGGACGAGTGGCTTTTTGCATCGAGTACAGTTCGGCAATACTGGTACGGTGATTGGTTATTTGCACAGGTTCGAATGGTTGAAGGAACCTCATGGTTGGGTTCACGGAAAGATACAGGCATTGCAAAAGCTCCATTACACAGACACATGATGAAGACGTGAATGAAAGAGCTATAAACTTGAACCGTTTCCTCGAATTTGCAAGTGATGACGTCTGACTGGTCCTCCCCCAGCCTTGACCGACCCATTGACCGCTCCCTCGTCTGGAAGCACCGCCCGCACCGCCGACCATCCTCCCACCCACCTAAACCCCCTCGCAGCCAACATCCCCGCAAACGCATCGTCATCATCCCCGCACGACCACGCCCTGCCTGCATCATCATCAAACGGCGATGTACAGGTGGGTTTGTTGGGGGAAGGGAGGCGTGGTTCAGGTCTGGGTAGGAGGGGGAGCGGGCTGGTGGCTTTGCGCCGCTTCCGGTCGCGCTGCAGCTTCGCGGAGGATCGGATTGGACAGAAACGCCGCCTGCAGCTGACTAACGCGCCGGCTGCGTGCGGGCCGAGCTGTGGCGCGCAGGGGCAACAGCTGTGGCAGTGACGCTGGATCGCCTTCTGCATCGGGCGGCGGGCGTCTGGGGCGCGTCAAACATACGAGCCAAGAAGGCCACATTGCCGGCGCGAGGTGGAACGATGCTCATGCCCGGCGTCCGTCTTCCCACCGTGGCATGACTGCTGGCGCGCGCCCGCTGAGAAATCATCAAAACGGGCGCCGGAGCGGCTCTGACGCATGCGCCACCGTGTCCGGCGGGTCCCTGTCGCATCCGTCCGCCCAGCTCCCGTCAGCGTCGCCGCCTGGTCCATAGCAAAATCTGGCCTCTTTGGCGCCGCCTTTGTACAAATACGCCTCTCGCTCCGGTCCCCTGCTTCTCCGCATGCGCATGCGCCGTCGCTAAGTCCGTCTGCCCTGCGTGCGCTCTGCCGCTCATGCTGACCCGGCCCTCTGCAGCACGCTCGTTCCACCCTTCCGTCCGCCATGCGGAAAGCTGCGCACCTTTTCTACCTGGCAGCATTCGCGCTGCTGGGCTCCTCGCATGCCGCCTCGCATTCCCAGCCCAAACCCAACCAATGCGCCGTAAGTCCGCCCTCGCATGCCTCCTCCGCCGCCATGCACTGACCAGCCCTCAGTTTGAACCCGGTGCCATAGTCTCCGACGCCTGCGCCTCGTACTCGGACCTCGAGGACATCAACGAAGAGATTGCGCCCTACCTCGACAAGATCACGCGGGAGACCGACTTCTTCTCCTACTGGCGCCTGAACCTGTTCAACAAGAAATGCCCCTTCTGGTCCGACGAGAACGGCATGTGCGGCAACATTGCCTGCGCCGTCAACACACTGGAGAATGAGGAGGACATCCCGTTGGTCTGGCGTGCCGAGGAGCTGGGCAAGCTCGAGGGCCCCAAGGCCACACACCCAGGCCGCAAAGTGCGTGAGAAGGCGCTCCACGCCCGCCCGCTGCAAGGCAGCCTCGGCGCCGACGTGGACGAGAGCTGCGTGGTCGAGTACGACGACGAGTGCGACGAGCGCGACTACTGCGTGCCCGACGACGAGCGCGCGTCGGCCAAGGGCGACTACGTCAGCCTCCTCGACAACCCGGAGCGCTTCACCGGCTACGCTGGCGTTGGCTCCCAGCAGGTCTGGGAGGCCATCTACCGCGAAAACTGCTTCTCTAAGCCCAAGTCCGGTGGCGGCGTGAGCCTCGCGGGCGGCAGTGTGGGTCTGGCTGGTCTCTCCGGTAGCCAGGGCCAGGCCGCCCAGGACCTCCGCAACGTCATGCGCAACCAGCCGCTGCAGCAGAACGTGCAGTCGGCCATTGCCCAACGAGCCCAGCCCTCGGGCCGCGTGGACCAGCTCGAGTTCGACGACGAGTGCCTGGAGAAGCGCGTCTTCTACCGCGTCGTGAGCGGCATGCACGCGTCCATCAGCACGCACCTGTGCTGGGACTTCCTGAACCAAACGACAGGCCAGTGGCACCCCAACCTCGCCTGCTACGAGCACCGCCTGCACAAGCATCCCGACCGCATCTCCAACCTCTACTTCAACTACGCCCTCGTCCTCCGCGCCGTCGGCAAGCTCCGCAACCACCTGCAAACCTACCAATTCTGCAGCGCCGACCCCACCCAAGACGCCGCCACCAAATCCCTCGTCCTCTCCCTCATCGACTCCATCCCGGCCAACCAGCGCGAGCAAATCTTCGACGAATCCATCATGTTCCAGGACTCCAACGCCCTCGCCCTGAAAGACGACTTCAAACACCGCTTCCGCAACGTCTCGCGCGTCATGGACTGCGTCGGCTGCGACAAGTGCCGCCTGTGGGGCAAGCTGCAGGTCACCGGCTACGGCACCGCCCTCAAGGTCCTCTTCGAGTTCGACGAGAACGACCCCGCCGGCGCCCCGCCGCTCCGCAGGACCGAGCTCGTCGCCCTCGTCAACACCCTCGGCCGCATCAGCCACAGTCTCGCCGCCGTCAAGAACTTCAGACGCATGCTCGACGAGCGCGACGGCGTGCATCCCGTCTCGTCGCCTGCGTCGACGACGGCGCCAGCGGTGGGAGAACTGCCCACGCCGATGCAGGATGCGTACGAGGCGAGGAAGGCCCAGGAGGCCAAGGCGCAGGAGGAGAAGAAGAAAAATGAGGGTGACGGATACCCGGATTTCCTGCGGAAGCCGCGGATCAAGGATCCGACGCCTTGGGAGGCGGCCAAGGAGGAGGCGCAGCTTGTTTGGGAGGCTTATTGGTGGGTTTTGAGACAGTGGGCGGCGTTGCCTGGGAAGTTGTAAGTGCCAGCTGGTTTCTTTTTTTTCGCCCTTTGCCATCCGTAACTGATATGCTGATTTTATGTTCTGTTTAGTATTAGGATTATTATCGTGGAAATCAGTCGTCTTTGGGACTTTTGGCTAGGTTTGCCGGTTAAGCCGAGGAGTTGGGAGATTCGGATGCCGAGGATTAGGGAGGAGCTTTGAGAGATCATTTCACTCATCTCGTCATCCTTTGGTTTTATCTTTCCACCCCTTTTTCGAGACCGTATAGAATATCTTCTGTAGTACTTTTCTTGCGGTTTTTTGACTTTTTGTCAGTCATAGCGAACGGCGTTTTTTGTTTTGCGATGGATGGATGGTGTGTTTTCGACATCACCGCCATCGTCGGGATGGGTTGCTGGATGGATGGGCTGCGTTGGTTGGTTGGTCGGTCGGTTGTTTTGGGGGTTTTTTGGGTGTTCTTCTTGTTCGACATGATTGCATGAGGTGCTGCGACTGCAATTTTTGTTGCGGTGTAGTGGGGGAGGGAATGTGGATATAGATTTGTGGGAATGTTCTTTTTGCCACGCATTGCTGCGTTCGTGTGGTGCTGTTTTTGTTGTGATTTGTTTGTTGGTGAAGAAGGAGTTTAGAGTCCGTGTCTCTTGGCTCCTGTCGGTTGTTTGATTTAGGTGCGTAGAGTGTCGAGAGGTGTGGGGTAGACAGTAGAGAGCCAGCTGGTTTGCTTGGATTTGGGAAGGAGATGGCTTGGTAGAGATGATTTTAGGCCTGAAGGAAGAGGGTGGTAAGGATTGAAGTCTGAGTCTTGGACATCATCATACGTGATTGAAGAGAGAGCTTTAGAATATCAGAATACATCCTCAAACCAAATCAAACCCACATCCCCACTTTCCCTGTTATCATAATTCTATTAGACAGAACGACTGCTGCAACATCATTTGTCATCCCCTTCGAGAGTCCCAAAGAGCGCTATTAGTAAGTGCTAGGCATTAGACTTAAGAGCCTCAACCATCGTAACTCGTGACTAAACAAAGAGCACAAACCGTGCCACAGAACATCAATGGAAACACACCCTCAACCCAAACCAACCAAACCCACACCCCCCCACACCCAACACCTACGGAGTACTAACCGCCCCATCCCACTGCCACTCCCCACCCACCCCATCCGCCAGCGTAAAAAACTCCCCCGTCTCCCCCACCGTCGTCGTGAACTCGCCCGCCGCAGGCCCCGTCCCATTCCCGAGCAGACACGTCCCCGTGTCCGCGTAGAAGGCGCTCGTCCCGCAGTCCCCGCTCGGCGACGTCTGGCACGCTACGCAGCAGTCGTACGCGCTGTCCACCGTCACCTCGCCCAGGACTGGGAAAACGCCTTGCGTGATGGCGTTGCCGTTGACGAAGGTGATGTTGTTGGTGGGGCCGCAGGCGGCGTAGAAGGTGGCGATGGGGGCGTTGACGGTGACGGTTGCGGTGGCGGTGCTGGTTAGGGTGGACTGTGGGGATGGTGAGTAATTAGGAGGGGAGATGGGGGAGGGGAGGGGGGTCTGGGGGGACTTACGACGTCTGTGGTTGTTACGACGATGGTGCTGGTCGTGCTGCTCGTGATGAAGGTGCCGCCACCGCTGCTGTTGCGGAATGGCGCCGTGATCGTCGTGTCCGTCGTGATGGTGCTGCGTTCGACTGTTGTGGAGGTTGATGGCTGCGCCGTGATGGTTGCCGTCGACCTGAGGGTGCGCGTGAACGTCCGCGTGGAAACCGTTCCGATGAGCTTCCTGCAGGTCACGAGGCTGGGGAACGGTTCCGGGTTCATGGATATTAATCCGTATTTTAGGTACACCACGCGTCGGCCCTGGGTTGGCTTTGGTTTTGGCTCTGCTCTGTGCAGGCTGACGAAGGGGGGCCTGGGGCCATGTCCTAGGCCCCCTTGGCGAGGGTCGAGTTCCGTGAGGTCTTCTGGAGCATTGATGTTGCGGGGCTGTTTGAAGTGGCCGCGTTTGCGCTTGCTGGGAACGCCGCTTGCTGCAACGATGACATCGGCTAGAGGGGTGAAGTCGTCCGGCGTCGGTATGGTCGTCGTGCCCGTCAAAGTTGTGGTAATATTGACGGTCCCAACCGAAGTGAACGTGGAGATATCTGTCACCACAGAGGTTGAAAAGAAAGTCGTGGTTGTGGTCAAAGGGCCGCTACCCGAAGGTCCGGAAACAGTAGTAACTATGGTGGTGGTCACAAAGCTAGTTGAGGTTGCAGTCGCGGGAGGTGGGGTTAATGTAGAGACGGGAGTGTAAAGCATTCTTGCAAAAGCTTCGAATCGGACTGTAGATGAACCGACGCGTGTAGGTACGCTCGAAGCACTGGATATTCCGTAGGATGTGAAGCAGTTACTCTGAGTGAAGGTCGATACATCCATCGAGAGTTGGGCACGTGCAAGGCCAGCAATGAGGAAAATGGCTGCAGTGGAGAGAAGCATGATGAGAGGTGATGATGAGCGCCAGGCGCTCTCACGTTTGGTTTGAGAAACGGATAAACCTCACAGTGTCTGCAGAATTGTCCAACATGATGCGGTCTCAAACTTTATAGCTTACAAAATGAGGAGAATCACTGGCTTTCCAGTCTCTTACTCGGAATTTGAGGGGGCTGGGTAGAATCAAGCCAGCTTCTCCAACATGCGAGGGACAGGCAACATCTGTGAAGCCATTACGATATGTCGAATTTCCTTGCTGAGACAGAGGCGGACGTCTTGCTTTTGTAGTACTCCTTGTACCTCTTGTGATCGGATGACAATGTCTTGTGGAATGGCAGGCGGATTCTTGTGTTTAATCCAGGGGGAACTTACTAATTAAGCATGATCTGGAACCCAGAGGCCTCGGGCCTTGTCCCTTACATTGAACACTCTAAGCCCTCGTTAACATTATGCGATACCTTGGGTTTGCATTTGTTCTCCAATGTGTAAGAGATTTTCTTCACCAGTCCGGTAAGACAGTATTGTAAGCCCTATGCAGCCAACGAGATCCATAGTCTGAGGGTTGAGCGGGGTCGTGCTGAAAAATGCTGACCTCCTTCGGATCATGGCTGATCTCGAGCTCATCCCTGCATTCCAGTACCATGTGATCTCGTCCGTCTCCATATGAAAGTACAAATCATGGGAAATTTTTGCATGAACAGTTCCAGATAAAGGCACAAAGTGCTTCCGGTGGCTATGCGATTTTCCTCAGAAGTAGAACTCACGACGAGTGATTCGTGAGCGAGTAATTACACATGGGTATTATCTTAATCATCCTAATCCTAGCATCCATCAGCTTGCGCATAAGCTTGTCCAACATCTGCGGGAGAGGTTCGCCCAGTTCGACTTGAGTTCGGAGCACCGCCCCAAGGGCTACTCCGTTGAGCACATCAAAGAGATTATGCCAACAAGTAACTCCGTCATCGCCGTTGCCGAGGAGAACTTCAAAGACGGCGCGGCTTGTCAGGTGCTTGCAGCCAGCAGTGATATGATTCAAGGCGTTTTTAGATTGTGTTTTCCGGGTACTGTGTCAAAATGGTATACGCCTGATTCAGCGCACCTCATCCAAGTGTTTGAAGACAGCTCCGCCTGAAGTTTAACGGTGCCGCACCTCAGCCTTCCACACTAGCCGTTGAGATCATGTCATAAAAATGATTGGTTTGTAATCTCACAGTTGAGATCAAAGATGTCGCCGAATAAATACGTCTACGGGCCCGGCACCCCGGATGTGGGGGTATCTTACACGCTTACATTTTAGATGGCGACAAATTCATAATTCTCCTGGAGAGAATTTGCTACTTTCCTGAAGAATTGGTTCGAGGCATTTCACTCAGCTCTACCCCGGGGCGCGTGAGAAGGGTTACCGCATGACATTGAGAACATTGTGCAGGTCTGGAAACCTGAACCTACCGAAACGGATTGCCACTGGCTTCGTCTATCAAATAAGAATGAATGTATCAGCATCTTGCTCCGCCCACGTAACCGCTTCGCCGTGCATGATCCCCTCCACAAAGCAGTCTCCAATGAGCTTGTACAAGCTTTCTCCGGACTCCTGCGGCTGAAGCACAACAGGGACGCTACACCCATGAATAATGGCGATGGCAGAGCCTCTCGCCTGCTCAGATCGTGTAGAAGTCTCCACTTTCGGCACAAGCCCAGACCTTCCTTCTTCACTTCTCATAACACGTCGGCCTCTTCCCATCGACAGGCATAAGCCAAGGCTCTCGTTTTTCATCTTCGCTCCTTCAACATGCAGCAATGGATTCGGCTTCATAACTTCCTCCGTAGTATTCATTGGTGTCCCACCATTCGAAGCAACGTTGTTGAGGAACTGAACGAGATCATTCCTATTCCAAGCTCGCAGCGCAGGGAGATCCTTTGCTATCTGGCTGACAAGACCGTCAAGGTAAGCATCATCCGCATCCCAATACCTGTCGAACTTGGCGTCGCTGATGGAGTCCACATAGTCCACAATCTTGCCGCGGACGTGGAGGCGGCCAGTAGCCACAGGGTCCTCCGTCTGCTGATGCAAATGTTTCCGTCCACCAGCAGCGTTCCACGCCACCTCATGGCGCACCGACCTTACGCCGCCAGTCGCCAATCTACACGGCGTTGTCATTGGAACAGCCGACCAGGATGGCACCCATGTCGGGAACGTCGTGAGCTCCGCGGGCGTGCTCGGCAAGAGCTTGTCAAGCCAGGTGGAACACAGAGACAGGAAATCCAAGGACCCGTGCTCCTTCGCCACGGCTACGACGAACCGCGCAAACCCCTCTCTGACGGAGCAAGTGTAGTCCGGCCTGAACCCGAGCCCTTCTGCCATCCCCAGGAAAGCGAACAACCGGTCCCTAAGCTCAAACGTGTTGAACTCCTGCGCAACCTGCGCCATCAACCGCAGGAACCGCAAAGGCTGCTCGTCGGTGAACGGATGGAACCTGAGATTCATCAAGATGCTGTAGCAGCCCCGAGTCGCGGAGTCTTCCACATCCGTCGGCATCAGGTCCACCGGCACGCTGACCAGGTCTCTCAAATCGTCCAAACCCATCCGCGCGTCCCCGGCCAGAAAACAGACCTTCTCCTCCGACAGCAGCAGCTCCTGCACAATCCAGCCTCGCGAGAACCACCGCCGATCCAGGAACCGATGGATCGCCGGCGCGTAGAGCGGATCGGTGCCCGGATCGTGGAACGTGCGGCGCACCACGACGAATCGCGTGTCCGGCCTGAACATGGGGGTGCCGGGCGTGAGCTTCTCGGGGTCGCCCTCGCGCGAGAACATGGCTGCGAGCGCGTCGAGCCATTGCTTCGCTAGGCGGCTGTTCTCGTCGGCGGGTCCGAGCCAGATCAGGACGCGGCTGGCGGCTTTGTAGATTTGGTCCATCATGCCGACTTGCTTTCCCTTCTCGTCGTCGTCACGTTGGTTGATGCAGAGTTGGTCGATCCAGAGGAGGTTGGTCTCGGAGTTCTTGGTGAGATAAGGCAGGGCTTTGGAAAGGTTTGCGGTTAAACCGATTTGACTGACTTCATCTCCAGAGATGGGGAGAGTGGAGACGCGCTCCGGATCGCCCCAGGTGTAGGATACCGTTTCGAATCTGAGCCTTTCTTTTTCCTTGGGGAGCTCTTCATGCACGATGGTGTATGTAGGTAGAATATCCGACTCTTTATCACTTCTGCTTAGTATCTTAAGCAGGCGTATATGGCGATCACTCTCCAGTGGCCTGTACTGATACGTCGTTTGAAAAGCGGGGTGATCGGAGGTCATGATTAGTATGCAGCTGAGGGAATTCTGAGAAATTTGAAGAGGGACAGGACTTCCAGCAAGGCTGGGCTGAGAAGCCATTTACACTCTTGGCGAGTTCAGCCGTAGTCGTATTGCCTCAGCTGTGGCTTCGTGGCTGAGCCAAATACAGTAAGGTGCAGATAGCCATGACAATGTTGCTCGACCCATCTAGACCAGCCTGTTCAGATAAGCGAGAGCCTTCGTAATGATGCAGGTGGAGAGGTTGGCCATAAGGCAGGTCGGAGGAGTGACTTGGTGGGCGAAGTTTTGAACTTCTTGCGCAAGGCTTTCGAGCTCCAGATATTAGTGCTTTGCGCCGGGTGTGGATATTTGTCGGTTAGATGAGATGAGCTTGGTTGTGGTGTCAATGGAGTGAAGGATATTGCCGGCAAGGCTGACGGCAGCGAAGAGATGAGAACACTGACAATAAATTAAAGAGCCATGCATCGGATATGATCATCATACTTCATCAACCTCTGCCCGAAAAGACAGTCAGCCCTCTATAGCTTCGCCGCCTCCCTCAACACCTCCCTGGTCAGCACGTCACCTTTCTTTCTCTCCGGCGACAAGCGCCCAATCTTCAGCAACCTCGCAATCATATCCTCATCGCCAAAGTGCGCATTATGCTCAAACTGCGGCTCCTCATCGTACGCAACTCTCGCCGCATCGACAAGGATCCTTGCCGTCATGCCAAACACACGGAAACGCTCCATATCCGCAAGAGGATCCCTCGGCGGATCCGAAAGCGGGTCAGTACTACTCCCCACCGCCTTCACCGTCTTCGCTTCACTCGCCCCCTTCCGCTTCTTAGCTGCCTGCTCCGCCCCCTCTTCACTTCCCCCCCTCTTCTTCCCCCCCACAACACCCCCCTCCCCCTCCCCCTCCCCCTCCCCCTCCTTACCCTTCGCCTTCGCCCTCACAACCCCCCGCCCCCCAACCGGCACATAAAAAT